>CATIWR010111039.1:0-24030 GCA_949677035.1 Omphalea diandra
CCAAGTGAAATATTACAAAAGAGGGAGAAATATTGAAAATTGTCTAAGAGATGAGTAGACAATTTTTGAGATTATTAAACTAAAGGAATTAAGGCTCTATTTATAACAAAACAACCTCCCACCCTTTTAGTCTATTTCCGATGTGGGATATGACTCTATTTATAACAAAAAAAAATTTTTTCCCTTTGTTATTTCTCCGATGTGGGATATCAAATGAGCCACCATAATCCATACAAAATTCACTTCATGTTAGCGGTGTGAAAGAATTGATACAAAAACAAGTTCTTCCCTAATTCTTTGATGTAGATCCCCTTCCTTAGACGCCACAAACTGGCAAGCCAGTGTTTTATGGCATTGAAATTTGCCTGTTGATCTGTTGGAAATCAACAAACGAAGCAGTACTCGTTGAAACTCACGACCTTTTCATCCCCATTTGCCTTCAAGACCAACTCCTCATCCTCCTTCACGCTTAAAGACAATGACGCCAATCCTTTTTCCATCGCAAAGCTCGAAATAATCGGAAAAAAAAAAAAGCCACAATTCACAAAGCCTTAACTCTCACTGGGATAGGAGAGAAAAAGTCGAAGCTCTCAACGAGGAGAGAAAAAAACCATTACAACTTGTTTCACATTATTGGCCATTTAGTTTCATTGGATTAGTTTCATTGGATTATATTTTATCCCCATACCCCCATGCATCATTATTAGTGTTTCATATCACCGAATAGAAATTAATCAAATCGAAAATTGATCAGTAATTTAATTTAATTAAAAATTGAAGTCAATTAAATTGACCAAAATTAAAAAAATATATCATTTAAAATTGAAAATCAAATTAAATTGATTTAATTTAAAATCATATTATCTTGTAAAAAAATTAAAAATTACACTTATTCAAAATTTAAATATTTAAATATTAATTATTTTATTTTATTATATTATTTTAATAAAGTATTATTTATATAAATATTTTAATTTTTTCTATTGAATAAAATTACTCAAGTTGATCGAATAGAAAAAATTAATCAATCAACTAACTTAATAATTAATCTGCTTTTTAAAACTTTTATTATTATTCATCTTAGCCGACAATATATTGCTTCTGGCATGATTTTGTCTTGGTAACTACTATTGTGATGGCTGAGACTTTTTGTGCCTCTACAAGAGAATGTTAAAAACATTTTTTGAGTATTTTTTCATATTTTTATCATAAAAATTGATAATATTTAGGATGTGCTAAATATTTTTTTTACCTCTGTAATTTAATTCTTATATATGAGCACTCAAAATTTTAATTTTATTATATTTAAAAATTATGTGATAACAAATGTAAAATCAACGAAAAATTTATCAATAATAAGTTAAAAATTACTAAAAATTATATTATCTTAAAAAAATGACACTGTAATAAATAAAAAGTGAAAAATTAGAGCCACAAAATAGTTTTGCTTATTTTTGCACTTTAATGATTTATTTGTAAAAATATAATTTTTTTCCAAATTTCTAAAATATTATTTATAAATTTTATTTTTTATCACTAAAATTTTTAATGAAATAAAAACAATGTGTGAGAGCTCTCTCTATATATAAATTAAGAAGGTACATTGTTTTTAAAAAATGACATTATATAATATATAATAAGTGAAAAAAAAGTCGTAAAATAATTTTACTTAGTTTCTACATTTTAGTGATCTTGTTTGTGAAAAATAATATGATTTTTTAAATTATTTTCTTTTTATCATTAAAAATTTTTAATAAAATAAAAAATATTTAAAAGCTCTACAAAATATAAATTAAAATACGGAAATTCAGTAATATAAATATATAAAATTCTGAGACTCAAAGTGCGTTTTGCCGTAAGCATTAAGTACGGTGAAATTTTAAATGGATATGACATTTTAATTATTGTGATATGATTAGTTTGACAATTGCGACTGTTTTCCTTTCGTCTTAAGATTCGATGGCTTTGGCAAACAGAAAAAGGAAGATTAATCGCTAGGATTGTCACATTGCCCATTCCCTATTGGTTTGATGCAGGTGGTGTTAAAATAGGGGCGGTTGGGTTTTCTTTCCATTGGGCTAAAAGATGAAATAAGCCACGCAGTTTGCAGTAAAAATAAAATAAATTTTTTATGAAAATTATTTTTAATTTTGTATTATTTTTTAAAATTATTTATAAATTTATATTATTTTCCAAAATATTAATTAAAAATGACACTAATTTAGAAATAATAAATAGGTAAAGCGAGAGCTGTCTCATATTCTCAATGAAGAAAATTTTTCTTTTGTACTCGCTTTTATAGGGAATCTTTATTTCACGAAAATTTTTTATAAGATAAATATTTTTATTTTTTATTGTTTTTAAATTATTTTTAAAAATATAATTTATTAAATTATAAAATAAAATTTTTATATTAAAAACTAATAATATATAAAATATATAATTATTCCCGTAACATATATCTAATAAATATAAAAATTTATAAAATTATATTTAATTTTTTCAGATTCCACGACAAACCATTTTGGGTCCTCATGAGGACCTGCAAAATAAGATGTAAGTCTATCCCCGTCCCATAGAGGAGAAAGGATGGAGATTTTTCATCTAGTCATAGAATGAGTTTCAGGATTATCGAGAAATAAATTAAGGAAAAAAAAATTATTTTTCTGAGAAAGAACTATCATGTCATTCAAAATACAAGTATTTTCTCCTCTATCATCACAAATTCAAGCAATTTCAAAAACAAGTTATCGCAAATAACTTCAGTAATTTAATGCAATTGGAAGAATAAACATAATTATTACTTTATGAATACATCCCTCTTTTACGTTCTTTAATAAATGAACTTTGATTTTAGGAAAAATTTTATTGTCGAAATAAAACAGTGTTTTGGAGATTGAAAGATTTAGAATTTTTTTAAGAAGTTTAAAGATTTAGTAATTTGAAAGAAACTGTGTTTTTGTTGAAGTACAACTTAGTCATGTGCTCTTAAATGCATTTTCTAACCATTATGTTTTTTTAATATTATTTTTTAATTTTAGCATTTTCCTTCTTAAAAATTAATTTTATAATTATTAAATTGAGTTTATAATACACACACTTTTCTCAGCCAGTATTTTGGACTTCTACGATAAAATAATACACAATTAGAGGTAATTTTGACGAAATATTATATGATTGGAGATGATTTTGATGGAAAAAGGTGATTTTGATGGAAAATTTCATTTCGCTCTCATTTGTCACTCCATTATAAGTTGAGAGACTTATATAATCTTCTAACCCTTTGTATTTCAATACCGATATTAACCTTAGCTTCATTTTTCACCTGGAAAATTGAAATCAGAAAGAAAATTGAATGGAAATAGAAAGAAAATTATTCTCTTAGAAGTTTAATTTACTAAAAAAATCAAAATTAATTCTATTATTCATAATATTAAATAAGTAACTATATGTAAAATGTTTTACTATAATCAAGAATTAAATTATTAAATTATTTTTATTTTTAATTATGGATTTTTAATATAATTATATTTTTCTGGTTATTATATTATTATTTAAAATTTTAATTTGTATTATTTTAATAATGTATTTTATATATTGATAAATATTAATATATTTTATATATTAAATATAAACAAATAATATATGCTTAAATTGATTTTCACAAAAATGAAAATTTCATTCTTTAGGGAAAGAGAGAATACATGATTTTTCTATTTAAAGATTTTATTTGGATTTCGATATATTTTTTAAAAAATTAAATATAAAAAATCAGAATCACTTATTCCGATTCTAATTCTAAACCTTTTCTTACTTTATTCAAGACTTCTAAAACATGCTTGAAAAGGCTCCTAGCTTTAAAAACAATCAACCTTACTTCTTCTTATTTATTCAATTAATATTATGTATTACTTAGTCAATTTAATTACATTACTTTTAATTAAAAGACAGAAATTTTCAAACATAAAATATTTAAAAGTTTTAGACAATCTCACTCATTGAATTTTAATCAACTAAACAAAATTGTCTAACCAATGATATAAGGAATTATTTATTTATTTATATATTATTTTAAATGGAAATGAAAAAATTTAATAAAAAAATTTCACATTTAACTCAAAATAAATTTAAATTGCATAAACTAAAAATAATATTCTGTAGGAATTCGTACTCAAATTTAAAGTGCATAAACTAAATTAAAATTTTAATTTATTTATACTTGTTGAATAAAATAATTTTCAATTTTAATTTATTTATACTTGTTGAATAAAATAATTTTCTTTAAATATTAAAATTAAAAAAAAAAGGAAGCATCTATAAATTATTGATATTTTTTATAGAATAAATTCAATTGATGTGATTCTTATTTAATTTAAAATTGCTATCTTGAAAATATTTTCATCTTAGTTAATTGTTTAACACTTTTATTTATTATTTATAAAATTAAATATTTATTTTAAAATAAAAATGTTAACTGAGCATTACAATATTGAATAAACAAAATTTTTTTTTTTTAAGTAATGCAAACTTCATTCAAGGGCCGAAACAAAAAGGATGTCTTATCAAAAAAATCTTGAGAGATAAAGACCAATGGGAAAAACTTTCAAGAAAAAAGAGCGCACCCACTAACACAAATATAACCAATTGCATGATAAAAAAAAATAGTAAACAATAGAAGGTTATGGAGCCACTTAGGACTCTCATCCTCCATTCAAGCATGCTCACCAAACTATCACGATCAAACTTGACTAATCCATCAACAAAAAAGATTAACCGACCTTGGAATAAATAAAATATCCGTCACATTAATAAAGAAAATAAAATAAAAATGTCATTCACAATGAGCCCAAGATCAGATAGTGCTTCTCTCTAACAAACAAAGTTAAAAATATCACTAATAATCAACTGAATTGAAATAGTGTAGACAGCAAATAAAAATGATAGACAAATATAATGCTGAAAGGTAAGGGTGAATATGAATGTTAGGATCCTCAATCCAAATAAAATATTCATAACTAAGAGTTATTATAAAATTAAATCTTTCAAAATATTTGAATTGAAATAGAAAATAAATGAGATAATTTTAGATATTAAATCAGTGAATTGAATCATATAAGAATTAATAGGATTGTACAAATATACTTTTAAATTAATTTTGTAATTATATATATATACTATTTTTAAATTTTACTACATGAACATACCATAAATATTATATAATATATAAAATTATAATAACATATATTTTAATTAACTGAAAATATTTAAAATAATAGAACAAATCCAAATAATTAGTCTTGTATACTTGAATAGAACTAAAGATTTAGTTCAATTATAAACATAAAGAAAAATAGAGAGAGAATGAAGAATAGAAGAAAAAATAATTTATGTGTATATTATTTCATTTATGGTAATACCTATATATAGTGTTAATGGTTACAGAGATAGGAAGAAAAATAAAGTTTTATCTCATAAGAACCTCTATCTATAGAGATAATGATAGACATTCAAAAACACTAAAATATTACCATAACACTCCTCCTTGGATGTCTATTACAAAAAAAAATGTCTCATTAAAACCTTACTAAGAAAAAAACCTGTTGAAAAAAACTTAGTGAAGGAAAAAGAGTACATTATTCTTATAGAAATCTAAAGTTGCCTCATTAAAAACCTTACCAAGAAAATCCAATGGGATAAAACCTATGCTAAGGAAAAAATAGTACAACATACAAGAATCTTCTCCTCATGAATATATAATTTTTAACAAAGATCTCCAAACCGGCGCATGCCAATTTTGTTCACCAACTTTTCAAATGTTGATGTAAGGAGTGCCTTTGTAAACAATTATGCTAAGTTGTCAATGGATCAAATTTGATGCACATCTAAAACGCCTTGTTTCTGAAGTTCTTATGTGAAAAAGAACTTTGTTGAAATATTTTGGTTCTATCTCCTTTAATGTATCCTCCTTTAAGTAGTGCAATACTTACAACATTATCTTCATATAACACAATTGGACTTTCTTTAACAAAAGGAAGAACACATGTTTCTTTGATATGATGAATCAAAGATCTCCTTTAATGTTCTCAACTTGCCACACGAATGGCCAATATTTCAACATCGTTGGATGATGTGACAATTAAAGTTTGCTCAGTAGAACACCAAGATATAACAGTGCCGCCATATGTAAATAACTAACTTATTTGTGATTGAGTTTTATGTGGATCAAATAAATATCAACATTTGCATATCTAATTAATTTTGACTTCGACTTTTGTAGATAAAATAAACTCATATATAATGTTTAAGTAGTGCAATACTTGCAGCATTATCTTCATATAACACAGTTGGACTTTCTTTAACAAAAAGAAGAACACATGTTTTTGTGATATGACGAATCAAAGATCTCCTTTAATGTTCTCAACTTGCCTCACGAATGGCCAATATTTCAACATCGTTAGATGATGTGACAGTTAAAGTTTTCTCAATAGAACACTAAGATATAGCAGTGTCACCATATGTAAATAACTAACTTATTTGTGATTGAGTTTTATATAGATCAAATAAATATCAACATTTCCATATCCAATTAAATTTGACTTCGAGTTTTGTAGATAAAATAAACTCATATATGATGTTTAAGTAGTGCAATACTTGCAACATTATCTTCATATAACATAGTTGGACTTTCTTTAACAAAAGGAAGAACACATGTTTCTTTGATATGATGAATCAAAGATCTCCTTTAATGTTCTCAACTTGCCACACGAATGGCTAATATTTCAACATCGTTGGATGATGTGACAATTAAAGTTTGCTCAGTAGAACACCAAGATATGGCAGTGCCGCCATATATAAATAACTAACTTTTTTGTGATTGAGTTTTATGTGGATTAAATAAATATCAACATTTGCATATCCAATTAATTTTGACTTCGAGTTTTATAGATAAAATAAACTCATATATGATGTTTAAGTAGTGCAATACTTGCAGCATTATCTTCATATAACACAGTTGGACTTTTTTTAACAAAAGGAAGAACACATGTTTCTTTGATATGATGAATCAAAGATCTCCTTTAATGTTCTCAACTTGCCACACAAATGGCCAATATTTCAACATCGTTGGATGATGTGACAGTTAAAGTTTGCTCAGTAGAACACCAAGATATAGCAGTGCCATCATATGTAAATAACTAACTTATTTGTCATTGACTTTTATATGGATCAAATAAATATCAACATTTGCATATCCAATTAATTTTGACTTCGAATTTTGTAGATAAAATAAACTCATATATGATGTTTAAGTAGTGCAATACTTGCAGATTATCTTCATATAACACAGTTAGACTTTCTTTAACAAAAGGAAGAACACATGTTTCTTTGATATGATGAATCAAAGATCTCCTTTAATGTTCTCAACTTGCCACATGAATGGCCAATATTTCAACATCATTGGATGATGTGATAGTTAAAGTTTGCTCAGTATAACACCAAGATATAGCAGTGCCACCATATGTAAATAACTAACTTATTTGTGATTGAGTTTTGATGTGGATCAAATAAACATCAACATGTGCATATCCAATTAATTTTGACTTCGAGTTTTGTAGATAAAATAAACTCATATATGATGTACCACGTAAATAACGAAATACTTACTTAATACAATTTCAATGTCTTTGAGTTGGTGAAGATCTATTTCTTGTTAAATAAATTAACAGAGAAAGCTATATCAGGTCTTGTACAATTAGCAAGATTCATTAATGTACCAATAGCACTAAGGTAAGGTATGGTACTTTTGGATCAATAATTTCTTCACTATCATCTTGAGGATGGAAAAGATCCTTTTTCACATCAAAAGATTGAACAACCATTGAAAAACTCATTGGATGAGATTTATCCATATTAAACCGTTTTAATATCTTTTTAATATAAGCTGACTGATGAATAAAAATCCCACCAAATAAATGCTCGATCTGCAGGAAGAGCTAAAATTTTATTTTTCCTAAATCTTTCATTTCAAATTCATTTTTTAAATATGTTATTGTCACCCTCAACTCTTCAAGAGTTCTAATAATATTCAAATCATCAACATAAACTGTGATTATAGTAAAACCAGATTTTGATGGACAAATTGAATTATTAGTATATCCTTCATTCAAAAGATATTTAGTAAGATGATTATATATGCGTCCAGATTGTTTTAATCCATACAAGGTTTTTTGTAATTTAATTGAATACATTTTTCGAGGTTTTGAATTACATGCTTCAAACATTTTTAATCCTTTAGAGACTTTCATATAAATGTCATTATCAAGTGATCGATACAAATAAATTGTAACAACATCCGTAAGTTGCATACGAAGTCCTTCTAAACTTGCGAGGCTAATTAAAAATCTAAATGTAATTGCATCCACAACTGCGAAATAAGTCTCCCAGTAATCAACGTTAGGCCTTTGTGAGAAATCTTATGCTACAAGTTGTGCTTTGTATCTCACAATTTTATTTTTCTTATTACATTTATGTACAAATACCCATTTATAGCTATCAACTTTACACTTTCAAATGTTCGAACAATGGGCCCAAACATTTGGCATTTTTCAAGCGAATTTAATTCTGCCTAGATTGCCTCTTTCCATTTTGGCCAATCATCTATATGTCGATATTCATTGACTGACTTAGGCTCAATGTCCTCACTTTCTTTTGCAATATCAAGCACTACTGTGTATGCAAATATATCATCGACAATAGTTTCATCTTTGTCTTATTTTTTCTTAAAGTGACATAATTTATTGAGATCTCTTTGTTATCATTATTTTCAGGTCCCTGAACCTCTTTCGAGGTTATTTTCTCATTAATGTCAAATATTTCTATTATAAACTCTTAAGGACTATCAATAGTTTTAAAATTGTCACTTTGTTTCTTTTGTTCCCTTTTCTTTCTTGGATTTTTATCTTTGGAATCGAATGACCTACCATGTTTCTGACGTGCTATAAACTTATTTGTTATAGTATTAACATGTTGTCCTATTGGGAAATGAATTCTAATTGCAGTATTTTGCAATCAATATATGAGATTTAACAACTCTTTTTGGATCACAAAATGCATTTGGAAATTTGATTGTTATACTTTGTGAATGAATGATCCTTTGAACTTCTAATTCACATTGCTTTGAATAAGGATCAAGGTGATTTAACGATAGCTCATTCCATATAATTTGTTTCTCTAATTGTTTGTTGTCTCCCCCAATTTATGAAACATTGCCTCATTAAAATGACAATCTTTAAATCTCGCAATAAAAACATCCCCTGTTAATGGTTCAAGATATTTAATTATAAAAGGGGATTCATATCCAACATATATTCCTAATCTCCTTTGATGTCCCATTTTTGTACAATTTGGCGAGCAATAGAGACATGAAAAACACATCTAAAAATTCTCAAATGGAAAATATTTGTCGGGCCAGAAACCAACTATAAAGGTGAAAATTTATGATAATAGTTAGTCTGATGCGTATAAGAGTTGTTGTATGTAAATATGCATGTCCCCAAACAGAAATAGGAAGATTAGTTTTCATAATTAATGGTCTAGCTATTAATTGAAGTCGTTTAATAAAAGATTTCACTAGACCATTTTGGGTATGAACATAAACAACAGGTTTCTCTATAGTTATTCTAATTGACATGTCATAATTATTAAAGGCCTTAGATATAAATTCACCATCATTATTAAGACAAATTATTTTAATGGCATAATCCGTAAATTGTGCTCTTAATCAAATTATTTGAGCAAGTAATCTTTCCAATGCATATTTTGAGTTTACAATAAACATACATATGACCATCTTATTAATGCATCCATGAATACTATAAAATATTTAAATGGTTCATACAGTGGATGAATTGATCCACAAATATCAACTTACATATGTTCGAAAAATGTCGGTGATTCATTTTGAATTTTGTTTAGTGAAGGCCTAATAATTAACTTTCCTTGAGAGCAAGCCGAACATGAAAATTCATTAGATTGAAGAGTCCTCTAATTCTTCAATGGATGAAGGTATGAGCTTTCAATAATTTTTTACATCATTGTTGATCCAAGATGACCTAGTCAATCATGCCAAATAAGAAAAATATTTGGGTTGGTGAACTTCTGGTTTGCTACCACATTAGTTTCAATTATACACATATATGTGTAATATAAGTCAAAAGAGAAAGCAAGTAATTTATCTATTACACATTTCTTATCAAAAGTTGTGATATGAAGATATTATACATTTCTCACATTTGTTGTCTCAATATGATATCCATTTCTGCATATATCTTTAAAGCTCAATAAATTTCTATGAGATTTGGGAGAAAATAGTACATCTTTAATAAAAAGATGTATCCCTTCAAGACGTAATACTTTTGCTCTTCTGGAGTCTTTAATTATTCTTTTACTACTAGATATTGTAGTAACATAAGTTTTTCGCATTATTAATTGAGAAAAATATTTCTTATCTTTTAATATGGTGTGTGTGATTGCACTATCTGTAAGATAGAAGTCTGCATCTTTTGTTTTAAGTGCTACTAATGATAGAGTAGGATATATAATATTTTCTTACACAACTATATATATTTGTAAGAAACATAATAAAAATCAACATAAATTCTATATCAAAATTAAATTAATAAATCATATATAAAAACTAAATATAAATTATTTCAAACTAATACTCAAATGTAACTAAAACAAACTAAATAACTAAAGAAACTTAAATAATAATTAGGCATTTACATTGTCATCACCAATCAAATAATTTATTTTTCCTTCATCATTCTTAAAAAATCTAAAACATCTAAATGTGTAACATCAATAGAATCACCACCAAAGATATCATTGTTATCTTCTGTCAAATTTGCTTCTATATTTCTCCCTTTTCTTTTCAAGATTCTTGATAGAGATCAATAAGATACTTCAATGTATGACAAATACGAGACTAATGCCCTTGCATGCGACATCAATAGCATTCATTTTCTAATTGTTGTTTTGATCCATTGTTCTCTTTCTTTTCATGTTTTTTCCACTTTTTGGTGGATAGATGAATTATTATTTCTATGACCACCACAATTGCTATAATTTCAGTCACAACCTTAACTGCATCCTTGACTACGATTATTTCTTTGTCCTCTTCCTAATCCATGCCCAACATTATTATATATTGTTTCATTCACTTCAGAGTATGAAGTAGAACTAGTTGGACAAGTTTCATAATTTTTTAATAAGAGCTCATTATTTTACTCAGCAATAAGGAGCCATGAAATTAATTCAAAATATTTCTTAAAGCCTTTTTCTTAATATTGCTACTGTAGTATCATATTCGAGGCATGAAAAGTAGTATATGTCTTCTCTAATATATCATAGTTAGCAATATTTTCTCCACATAATCTTAATTTATAACTAATTTTGAAAACTACATAATTATAATCACTTACAGTTTTAAAATCTTGCAATCATAAATGCATTCATTCATAACAAGCATTGGAAAGGATTACAAATTTATGATGGTCATATCTTTCTTTCAAATTATTCCAAAGAACTATTGGATCTTTAACTGTCAAATATTCAAGTTTCAGTCCTTCATGAAGATATGGATGAAGGAAAATCATCGCTTTGGCGCGATTTTATAAAGATTATTGATTTCCATTTTTGATTGTGTTTTTAGGACCTATAGCATCATGATGTATTTCAACATCTAGTACCCATGATAAATAATTCTTGCTCGTGATGTTGAGAGCCACAAATTCGAGTTTCGTCAAATTTGACATTATCTATAAAATCTTTTAAAGAGTTATAGACAATAAATTAAGTTCTTCAAGCACGTATGCGAATACTAGTTTTTTTTTTTTCAAGAATTTAGATACTTAGTTCTTCAAGAACTTAGGGTATCAAATTTTCAAAAATTTTATAACTATTTAATTAGTTCTTCAAGAACTATAGGGAATATATGAGTTCTTCATGAACCGTATTAATTAATTTTATAGGAGTACAAGATTTTCAGGAACTATATATAATATCAAATAATATTTTTCAAATATCACTGAAATAAAAGTTAACAAATCAAAATTAAATTTACAATTGAACATTAAAATAAAATTGCAAGTCATAGAGATTAAAAAAAAATTGAAATACCAAATATTTAATGGCATATAACAAATCGAAAGTCTACATATGATAAATCGAAAGTCTACATATGATAAGGATTAGAAAAAAGAGGAAACCAATTTGAATCAGAAAGCAAAAATCCAAGTATGACTTGAATAGAAACAAAATATAATTAAGAAGACTATTGGCCTAGTGCCGCCGACGTTTATTATTTTAGAGCCATAATTAAGAGTTTGGGTGAGTGGCGTGCCAACGTTTTTACCTGAGTGCCGCAAATTTAAAGGTGGCTTGTTTGCGTAACTATAAATAGAAACAATACTTCTTTTTTAAAAAAATTTGTTTTTTTCAGAATATGAAATTTTAATCTTAAAATCGAACTGACTGTCCGCACCTACAAAAAGGGCAACATTGGTATTCAAACTAAAAAAATAGCCAAAATTGAGTTAAAAGCTCGAAAATTCTTTTGTGGTGGGACCCGGAGGAGTGCAAGAGCATCGATTCATGAAACACATATTCTAACCCTAAAATTAAGGAGAGTAGGAAATATGAGTTGCTAATTACTTTACCCTTTGTTCGGAAAAAAAAAAGTAGTAGGGGGAGAAAGTGTGGTGAGAGAAAATGAAGGAAAGGAATATTTATTTTCTCTTTACTTATTTGAGAATGAGTGAAAGTGAAGAGAAAAAATATTTAAAGTGAAGAGAAAAAATATTTATCCTCCCTTTTTTTTTTTAGAAATAACCCTCCCTTTTTTGAAAAACATAAAAGTAAATTGAAAAGAATTAAGAATTTATAAAAAGACTTTATTACTCTTTATTATGTTTTCACAAATTTTATCATAAATAAAGTCATACACATTTTTTAATTTTTACATATATATATATATATATATATATATATATATATATATATATATATATATATATAATTTAAGAATAAATAAAGTACTTTTCATATTTAATTATAAATAATAATTTTATGATTATCTTATGATAATAATATTATTAAGCTAAATAATATAAATTTTTTTAATTTTTAGAATGACTATAAAAGTCTTACTTCATTATTTAATTAGTTAAATATTCTTGATAAGAAAATTAAAAAATAGAAAAGACCAAACTTGATTCTAAAAAAGAAACTTTTGAGAGAGAAATGTAAAAATTATTAAAATCAAAGTGAAAAAGGTAATTTTGTAAAATTAATTTCAACTTCAAGTTCTCTCTCATTTTTTCTTTAAATTTAGGTGACTACAAATAGTAGGCTCCAGTTACTCATTTTCCTAACAAGAAAAAAATATATTTCTAGCCTTATTTTCACCCTCTCATTTTTTTCCTTCTTTCATTGTTTCTCATTTCCAAATAAAGAGTTAGTCTCTGCTAATTATTATTTTGCATATTGGATCCTTAGTCAGCTTTTATCCATCACCTTTTTCTAAAATATAATAAACAGAAAATCTTATTATTTAAATAGAATTATAAAATATACTCAAAAAAATAACAAAAATAAAATTTTAAATTATTATATATTTTATAATAAATTTTAAAATTAAAATAATAAATAATTTAATTTACAGAAATAAACTATATTAATAAACTAATCAACGAAAAATATGTTTTATTTAATAATATTTTTATTAATATTTGACTTTCTGATTTTTTTTTTTACAAATCTAAACTAATACTTACAAATAAAAAATTTGCTTTAATAAACATCTAGATAAGGTTGTTTGGTATTTCTATTATAAAAATCTCATTTTAAAATTAAAAATTAAAAGAGATTCCCTCTCATACGTGATTATAAATTTTTCATTATCAAATTTTTATAATAGCAGTACCAATCACCTTTTATAGCATTTTGTATCACTAATTAAATAATAAAATATAACATTCAAGCATAAAAAATGAGAAACCTATTATAATAGAGAAACACAACAATAAACTACACAACAATAATCAGAAAAATCTAATAAAAAAGTAGGTTAAGAAATTATTGAGAAAAATTAATAAAAATAAAAAAAATAAAATAGATTATCATCAGTGAGAAATTTCACGATTGACCAACAAAATCAATAGAGAGAAAAATTGAGAAGAAAAAACAAGAGGAAGAAATTCTTGGACGTACAACAAAGAATACACCATCACATTCGCGTTATATGTCACATCAATTTATGAAATATGATTCAAAATATAACAATATTTTTTTAATGCCAAAATAGGATTCGAGAAGTGCCATGAAAACTTTGGTTCTGGACTTATGAGATAGAATTATAATCATGACAAGCATTTAGGCATAGACAAAGATTGATATCTACTGAATAGCGTGTATGACAAGCATTTAGGCATAGAAAAAGATTGATATCCACTGAATAGCGTTGAATATACGCAAATTATATTATGGACTCTGTCCACGATACTTCGTGATTTCACGGTCCAAAACACGTGCGACATACTTTAATTACAGGAGTGTGTATCTCTTTTTTATTATTTATTTTCTTTGCTTTTTCTTTTTGAACAACCTTCCTTTCTTTACTTTAAATATACATATTTATATTTTGTACATTTCTTTTTTTTAATTACATTGACATTATTATTATTATTTCATATGTTTAGAAAAAATAGATTTATTTTTATTTTCACATAAATTAAGAAAATGATTAGTTTATAGAGTGGAGGTTCATCATAATTTAATATAATGTTTATTAACCTACATATGTTCATTACTAAAAATTATAGATTCGGTTATAAGAATCTATAGGAAAGTTGTAATGAACATATAGGCAAATACTAATAAATCTAGAGTTCATTTAATCTAAGTTTATTTGTAATGAACCTATAAGCACATACTAATGAATTTAAAGTTCATTTATAATGACCATGTAGGCAAGTTCTAATGAACTTGTAGACAAATACTAATAATACATGTGGCATAGAAGGAGATAGAATTTTTGGGAATGCTTTTCCAAGATGACCAGTACAAACTAGGTCCACATATTGGAGATGAGTTGTTAAAGTTCCCTGACAAGGATCTTACTCACAAACAAGTACAATAATTTCTTGGAATTACTAATTATTTAAGAGACTTTGTCCCATAGTTCACGAGAAAAGATGAATCTACTAAGACAAATGTTAAAAAGAATCCCCCACAATGGACAGAGGAATAGACAACAACTGTTGAGATTCTTAAAGCAGAGATGCAAAACTTGCCACCACTTTAGATTCCCTTCACAGTGAAAAGGATACTATAGACAGATGTAAGTGATCATTATTGGGTTGTAATCCTCAGGGAAAAAAAGGAAAAATAAAGGAGAAATCTGTGCCTATGCTAGTGAGAACTTCAAGGACTCAAAACTCCACTATTATTCCATTTTCAAAGAAATATTGATAGTAAAAAATGGAATAAAAAAATTTGAATTTCATATGATTGGACATCACTTTACAGTTGTCATAGATTGTTTATCCTTCCAAAAGGTGCTTGAATTCAAAGGGAAAAATCTGCCACATCCCCAATTGCTTCGTTAGAAAGATTGGTTTAGTAAATATGCCTTTGAGGTTGAACATATAGAAGGGGATAATAACTTGATCACTAGTTTCTTATCAAGACCTCAAACAATCTCTCTCATCCACAAAGATCAAACCATTCCCCTAAATCTTCATGGCTTCCTCACCATCCTTCTCTACAATAACGTAACCATACCTAAAAATATGGAGAACCTCCAGAGGTTTAGTTTCCTATAAGATACACTTAGCTTTCCCAGCTTGCCAAATAACAAATCCTAATTTATAAGTCCTTATTGGTCAAAATGTACAGTCCTATTTTCCTAAACATATTAGGTTTTCACCCTGAGTACCCTTTTCTTGAAAATCTATTCCTTTTTAGATTTTTCAATAGGGAATGAAGGATCATGGTCCTGGCCAGAAGAATTCCTTACATTTTTATGGTATTTGTGTCACTTGTATATCATAGCAATTGAAGTTCATACATATCATGTTTAATTATACTTAACACAGATAAAGAGAAAGATAAGGAGGAACTGACACATTGTCACTTTTCTCGAATGGTTTCAATCTCTAAACTAATGGATCTCAGCTGTCATACCAAGTTCAAATATGTTGAACCTCAAACAACTTTTCATAAAAGGGTTATCTATACCCTTCATAAACCTTTTCTGGTAGGAACTTTAGGAATGGGAATAAGACCAATGACGTGTTTCCATTTTTATGCAGAAAACATATCTCACTTTATGATGCATTAGACCACCATAAACAATTCTATAAAAATCAAAGATTCATGTATGGACAAAATAAAGTAGTCCCCCAAAGAAATATGTATCAAAAGATGCCTTATGGGATTTCTTGCCATCTAGATTTCATAAGGAGCTTATGGTAAAGAAAAATAAGTGGCTAGATACACCTATGCCACAATGCCTTCAAAGTGATTTGACTGAAAAAGAATATATTCCAAAGCCAGACTTACAGGACCCAAATGACGGCTATATAAGACATGAGGATCTAGCAGAAAAAGACCCCATTAATAGTGATGACTTGAAGTACCGTAATATGAACATATCTCCATCACATGAGCTAATAATTAAGTGATAACTAGTTGTATTAAGCATATGTAAAATACATGTTTGTGTAATAGTAGAACATGTGACTACTTTACTTTTATTTGCTTTTCTTTTCCAACTATAATGATAAGATTCTATCTTATCTCTTATACTAGGTGTGCCTTTGCTCCATATATATAAGGAGCATCAATTTGCATTACTAGGCAGAAAAATACTTCCCATAAACGCTGCCTACTATCAATAAACATGAGTTTTTTAAAAATCTTGTACTTAAGGTTTTGCATATATCATTAATCTCTTTCTCAATCCTTAAACTCACCCTTTGTTTTATGATTACTAAGAGGACGAGTGCTTTGTTGAAGGACTTATAGTACAAGCCCATTTGTTAGCACTAGTCATAATTGTATTCAAAGCATATGCATATTTGATATCAAAGGATTCTAAAGGACAACCTCTTTAAATTACTCCTGCTAAAGCAATGTTGAATTAGTTGTCAGATAATGACCAAACACATAATGAAATTCTCAAAAAGATAAAGACTAAAGTGGATTAAGTCCTTATACAGATGTAACAGATGGATGCAATACACTCAAGCCAACAAAGAGATGTACAAGCATTGAAAGTAAAATCACAATCTCAAATTGAAGAGAAATACAATGAAGTAATGAGGTTAATTAAGCAAAGAAGTTATACAATTGACTTTGGTCAGAAGACAACTAAGATTTAGAGGCTACGAGATCAACTCTCTTGAATAAAAGAGGATATGAAGAGGCAAGCCACACAACCAACTTATTATTAACCAACACCTTAGCCATCTCAACCACTGGCGTATGATCCTTTTGAACTACCTTCACCAACTTTCATACCATCAAAACCAAAACCAATAACCCTTAATACATTAACCATAACTAATCTTAAACATTTGGGACTTTCAATTGATCTTTTCCACAAAAAGTTAAAAACAAAAAATTTTCCAATGAACCCTGAATAAAAACCTACTCCTAAAACTAAAGATTCCTTTATGCAAATGTCCTCCTCTATAGGGTCTATTGATAAACTTACACTAAAAACCCTAAACCCATTGGGTACTATAATGATAAACCCTATCTCAGCCTACCTAGAAAAAGTCGTAACCTCTATCCCATCCATCTTAATGGTCAATTCCTATTCAAAAAGTGATCTATCAGAATCATCTGCCTTTTAGTTCTCAAGAGAACCTGAGTTTGAATCATCAGGAGAAGAAAATGAAGCTCCAACCCAGTTTATGGCTAATCCTCCAAATCCTCCTTCAAATGAATAATTCACAAACAATTTTGCATATACTATGGAAACACCAGAGGATATGGATACCAGTACTAGTGGTGCTCTAAAGCCTTATGTCTCATCATCTAGTGGTCATTGGTTTACTGTAGATGATATCCCTCTAACAAAATATAGGGACAATTTTCAGGAGTTTAGAGCATGAATTGATACACAGATGAAGAAGCCAAATACAATTGTCAAAAAAATCCTTGAAGAGATTACCACAATGCTCATAGGAAAGCTCCAAGATTAGTAAATGGCTTTAGATGAGTATTCCAGGCTTAAAGTAATTCAAAGTGTCTATGCATCATAATTCTTGTCATATTACTACCATGAGTTTGTGGGAAAAACCCAAGATTTTACAGAGATAGCATAAAAGGAGTATTTCAACATGAGTTGTTTTTCATTAATGAAAAAGGATTTAGATCTCCATTACCAATGAATGTTAAAAAAGTTTTATTAGTTGAGTGGTTGGTCAAATCATGATATCAAAATAAGCCTTCATTACTTCCATTCCTGAATCTCTAACAACATCAATGCAGTCTCTAATTCAATAAAAGGATAAAATAATGAATGATGTGTCTTTTGGAGAAACATATTAGATTATTACACAAATCCTAGAAAGATTATGTGAACATCAAAAAGTTATTGTCCAAATGTTAGACAGACAAAAGGATTCTACTTTAAAGCTATCATATAAAAGACTAGATTTATTGGTAAAATGCAATGGCGACTCAAAAAATTATTATTGCCTTTCAAAAAAGAAGAAGCATTATTTTAAGATGAAAGGATAAAAAAGGTCCCCTAAGAAAAAATGGCGCTTCTTCAAGAAGAAAAAGTTTCATGGGAAAAGAAAATTTGATAGGTGTTATTTGTGTGGAAAGATAGGCCATTATGCAAATAACTGTCTAAATAAACTGAAGAAAGCATAAAAAAAATGATCCAACAAATTCAAATCTCAATAATAGTTGACTTAAAGGATGCAGATATTGAATCTCTTTTCTCTATTGATGAAGAAGCTTCACCAAAAATAGTTTTTTTCCATATAGGATTTCTCTTTTTTGGAAGATGAAATAGAGGAAAGATACACATAACATTTTCATTCGATCAACTCAATGACCTCACTTTCCTATTGTCCCATAACGCTGCCAGAACAAATGGAGGTAGAAGAAGGTCATCCAATTCCTTTGGCATATGTTCACATTCTTTCAGAAAAATATGCCAAGCCTATCAAGTTGGCTACTTTCATGGACACAAAAGCTCACTTTTTTATGATGAATCCCAAAGTTCTTCCTGCAAGGTATTGGAAGCCTTATAATAAAAAATACTTCAAAGTTGCTAATGGACAAATCTTCCATACTAGCCTAATCATAGCCAAACCTATCACTATTTAGTTATTTCCTGGATGTTAGATCCATACCAAGCTTTTGGCCTTCTCCTTACCCAATAAAGATCAAGTTGTCGGATTTCATCTATATTGGAAACTCTCGAAACTAAGAGTTCTTCCAAAATGGTTAAGTTTAAAAATTATTTCCAACCTTACACCATAGTCAACTCCCTATTCATGACACTAACACTCTTAGCCCAAATACCTTTAAACTTTACCCAAATCCAATAGGACATTCAAACCCACTATTGTGCTAATAGCCATACAAAATTTCTAGCCAAATACCCAAGCCCATTATGAACCAACCCAGATTTACTTATCTTTTTAACTTTTAAACAAAATAAAGACATAAACCCAACTAATGTAACATATCTAGGAATGAGTCCAAATCATCTAGCCTTAGCCTATCAAGAATGTTCTCAGCTTGTAGCCTAAGGGATTATTAAGCTAACCAATTCAGACGGGGCTTGCCAAGCATTTTATGTGAACAAAAGATCATAAAAAGTTCATAGAAAGAAGAGACTTGTGATTGATTATCAACCGTTAAATTATTTTTTAAAGTTTGATAAATTCCCTCTTTCAAAAATTTCTTGTTTGTTTACTCACTTGTCTTCGACAAATATTTTTCCAAATTTGATCTTAAGACAAGTTTTTGGCAACTTGGCATCAAACCAGAGGATCATCCCAAGACGGCTTTTTGCATTTCAGACATGCACTACTAGTGGGCAGTCATGGCTTTTGGACTTAATGTGGCTTTATCACTATTTCAGAAAGTAATGATAAAGATATATGAGGCAATCCTTCACAATGCTCTAATCTATATTGATGACATCCCACTTTTTTCAGCTGATCAAGATTCTCATCAATAGGTCCTTTCGCAATCTGTTGATTTAACAAAAAAGTATGGAGTGATGTTATCATCCACTAAGATGCATGGGGGCACAAAAAAAGATATAATTTTTGGGAATGCTTTTCCAAGATGGCCAGTACAAACCACAGCACACCAAGTATCCAAAGTAACTGTTGTAATATCAAAATTCACGAAGGCGAAGCACATGTCGCGATCACAACCAAAGAAAGTGTTTTCTTCTCGTCAAATAGAGGAATTCACAGTCTCATTGCACCTAAGAAAACATCAATCGCAACCATAATTTTTGGTTAAATAGAGAAACACAACGACTATATTTCTTAGAGCACCAATGATACACTAACACATGGACTAGTTATTAGATATAAAACGGGGTTCTCTACCACGATTTTAGGCTTCCTTGTGTAAATTAAAAAATCGCGATCGCGAAATGTAAGTCACGATCGCGACTTTTGTCTGACAAAGATTTAATGCAAAATTTATCTTGCTTACCTTAGATATTTACGCATAGTTTATGAGTAAAGTCTCTTTGGTGGATATTGCCTATAAATACTCCACTAAATAGATGTAAATGTAAGAGAATTTCATTAATTGTAACCAAGCTCTTGCAAATTTGGTTCATAACTTCTTATTCTTTATGAATTCTTAATTGTTTGGTGTTAGCATTAAACACCTTTGTAGTTAGATTGAGAGTTAGCATAGCTTCCAAAACTCTTATAAAGGTTGAATTGTGAGTCTGTCCAAAATACTTGAGTAAGGTTTTGTGTGAGCCTAGAAACACAAAAGTGTAAGGGTTGTGTGTGAGCCATAAAACACATAGGTTGTGTGTGAGCCATAAAACACATTGTACAAGTTTGGTATGAGCTTGAAAACACTATTTTGAATTGAATGAAAAAACTAATTGTAAAGAATTGAGGAGCAAATATAGGGTTTATTAACACCTGAACCACTATAAACATCTTGTCTTTATTGTTTCTACTTCTTCTAAATTCTCTAAACACCTAATCTTCCCTCTAAAATTTTTAATCTCCCACCAATTCAACCCCCTTCTTAATGCACTAGGGCTAATAAGCAGTTTGTTTGTCTGGAGATTCCTCTAGAATTGTTACATTAATGGATCTCTCAAGGTTAAACCCATATCCACTTTAGTCTCTATGTTTTTTAGAATTATGTTCTTTGCTTGGGCATTATCTGAGTGTTAATTCAACACTGCTTTAGTAGAAGTGATTTGAAGAGGTTGTCCTTTGGAATCCATTCTAGTAGGATTTTTTATATTGGTCATGCTCTTAACTTGCGTATTTGGGTTTTTGTGGTCTGTAAGAGGTGGAAATTCTTCTTCACAAGTTGTGGTGAATGGTTATTGGTACATGCATATTTGAGGAATGGGTTTAAGGTTTGATGGTGGAATAAAAGGAATAGGTGGTTCCTTTTTAATCCATTTTAGGGTTTGTTTGTAACAAGGTAAATGTGGCTTTTTAGGTTCATGTGGTGTTTTTTGTGGTATTGGAGGTGAAGGTACTATTTGGGGTAAAGGAGTACTAGGACTTGGACCATATTAGACCAAGTAATCATATTTACCCAAAGGTTCACCAACTAGGCAGACTGATGGGTTACCATCTTCATATATTTTTTTGAGATTTGACTCAAAGCATCTTCCCTGCTTCTTTTTTCTCCTTCTAGACTTTCTTGATTCATCATCATTTAGATCATACCAACAATCATTGCAGTAGCATGTATCAAAATAACAATGTCCATATCCTAATTTCAATCTAGCCTTGGATGATCCTCATGTGTTTTCTGCCTTGAAAGTACAAATCCAGATCATTAGAGCCCCTCAAGTTGCCTCTACTACTACAACAATTCTTCATTACAAGATGATCTATAGAATCTAAAATCATGTGTTAGATTTGTCTCTTCATTACATAAATGATGTTTTACTTATAGTTGTAAACATCCAAAATGCTTATGTTTACGTTCATGTTCCTAGACAAATTTCCAAAAAGGAACTTCTTCAGCTTTTGCTAGAAAAATGGGTGATAAGCTATGAAAAGTTTCATGAAAATACTCAACCAGTTTAGTTAATAGAACCGGTATTCTTTTGAAAAGTTGATGGTTGTAGAAACAAAGTTTGAGAATTCTTACTCACTTTCATCTTCTACTTCCTTAGTAGGTAAGTTCATTTGTAATGAACTTATAGACAAATACTAATGAACCTAGAGTTCATTTGTAATGAACCTATAGGTAAGTTTATTACTAATGAGCCTAGAGTTCATTTGTAATGAATGTATAGTTGATGAACCTGTAGGTAAATGCTAATGAACCTAGAGTTCATTTATAATGAATTTGTAGATAAATTCTAATGAATCTATATGGAAATATTAATGAACATGCATGAGTTAACTAATCGACCTATATATAATAAAGAATTTCAGTATTAAAAGTCATGAGTATTAAAATTCATGAACATACAATTCAAAACTAATATACTAATTTTAGTGTATTTATGATTTTTTTGGGAATAAAAATATAACTTATTTAATTTTTATATAAAATAAAACTTTTTAAAATTTTCTAATTGAAAGTATGTAATAATAGAAAATTTGTATCATAGTTTCTAAATATTAGATCAATTTATTGTAGCTAAAACAATAAAGAGAAACTAATAATAAAATGTCAAAAAGAAGAAGGAAAAAAAACTGATACATGCACGTTTTTGTGTTGTTTTATTGGTTAACAGTTAATATGATGTTTTAAGAGGCGTGTAGTTTTATTTTTGTCACATTTGTAATGGAACTCTATTCATATAAGAATAGAGGTCCATAATATAAGAACTCCTATAATACACAAAAAAGCCAACTATAGGAAGGATTGTTTAATTAATGGAGACTTATATCTCATAAATGTGATTAGTGGGCATCTAATTTGATGGATCAACCAATAATAACCACATAATGCTAAAGCTTGCAAATGCAATTGGCACATAAAAGTTGTAAAGTTTTCTTCAAATACTTCAATTTTCTTAGGTCATTTATTTATTTTTGGACCTCATATGCAGATCCCCAATGAGAATATTTTTGAGTTAAGGATACGATTACCTAAAAATGAATTATTAATCACAAATTTACCTCAGTTAATCACAAATCCCTAAAAAACTTATTTGGAACATATTATTTTATTCTTACACCCAAATCTACATTACATGATTAACTCCAATCAACAAATCCGTTCATAACTGAAATGAGAAAGAAAAAAGGAATGTAGATCTTCATCAAATCAAAGAGTAACAAATCTACAAAACAAAAGGAAAAGATCTCTAAAACTCACTCTCTAACCTGTAAAATTCTTCTTTTAGCTCAATTTACAGCTCATTCATCGATAAAACAAAAAAAAAGTTTGAAACTTCTCATTCATCTGCTTCTTCGCGTTTCTGAATCTAATTTTGCTTCAGCTACTATTTATTTAGGTTTCTGAATTTGTCAAAACAAGAAACATAGCTGCAAACTTCTTCTTCGACACATTTGGAAAAAAATAACCGACAAATCATCATCTCTATCATTATTTCTTCCAAACAGGTAAAAATGTTTATATTTCATAAAAATATGAGCAACAATTATATATATATATATATATATATATATATATATATATATATATATATATATATATATATATATATATATATATATATATCTCTCAAAAAAATGAGAAAGTAAAATTATAAAGTGATGAATCAAACAGAAAGACCAAAACACAAAAAAA
>CATIWR010111059.1:0-13306 GCA_949677035.1 Omphalea diandra
GATATATATATATATATATATATATATATAGATATATATAATAATTGAAAATATCTCTGATTAATGTAGTTCGACTGCCTCTACGTTATTGGTTGCTTTCATAGTTTAGTAGATTAGAAAAAAAAAAAAATCCAATTATTATCTACCTACTTAGATTGTATATTAGTAGTAGGTATTTTCTTTCTTTCAACCAGCTCTCTGTTCACATAATAAAACACCCAACTCACAAATTAGAGGCAACAGTGAAGTAGTAGACAATAGTGGTAGCAGTTTATATATATATATATATATATATATATATATATATAATGAATGGGTGCTCAAGCCCCCACTCAGATTTTTAAAAATTTCTTATATATTATATACCTAGTATGTGTAATTTGGACTAAATCAAGTTATATATCCTATGTATTTACTTTAACATAGAATTGTAAATATGGGCTAAAGGATCCATTAAAATTTTACTTATCTATTTTATAAAATTATTAATATTTAATTATTTGTTCTCCAAATTTTACACGTTTGACTCAATAATTAATATATTATTAAAAGTAAAAAAACTCACTTTTTAAATATTACTTTTTTTCACTTTTCTAAATCTCCGTTTTCTCTCTTTTTCATTTGCCCTAAAAATTCAATTCTCCCTAGATAACCACACCGCTTCTTCTTTTATAGGGACCGTGAAGTTCACTTTAAAATTGCTTTCTTTCATTTATTCTTTTTGTCACTTTCTCTCTTATTTGATTTTTTTTTATTATTTCTACTTGATTAATGATTGAAAGTATAAAATCATATATGAAGTAACTTGTTTTTATTTGTTATTGTTATGTAACTTCAAATATTATTTCTATTTTTTTTATTTGTTATGTCATGTCTTGATCCAAGTGATTCATTCTTATCATTTGATAAGAGAAAGTTGATTAGATTTGCTAAATTTTATCCAAATGACTTTTTAGTAGTGGAGTTAATAGCACTTGCGCATCAATTTGATAGTTGTATTAATCTTGTAGGTATAGGTGAGCTCTCCAAGAAATTGTTTCAATTGAAAAAGCACCATATTTATCCATTGGTATATTTACTGGTCAAATTAGCTTTGACCTTACCTGTCACAACAACAATTGTCGAAAGAGTTTTTTCTGCAATGAAAATTATCAAGAATCAATTACACAACTGATTTAGAGATGAATTGATGAATGATTGTTTAATCACATATATTGAGAAGATATATTCAATTCCATTGATGTTGAAGATATAATTCAAAGGTTTCAAAATATATATTATAATAAAATATAATTTTAGTTAAATTATTGTTATTTTTTAGCTTCACATATTTTATATAAAAATAAATATTATTAGCTTTATTATCATTTCCCATTTATTATAAATCCTGCGGCTGCCGCTATATATATATATATATAGACACACACACACACACACTCACTCACACACACACACACACACACATATGTAGGCCAAATCCATAATTTGCCCCTATACTTTTTGTGATTGGTGACTTTAACACCTCACTTTTGATTGTAATCATTTTAATACTTAATGTTTTATTTTTAGTTTATTGAATACCCTATTGAAGTACTAAAATAAGGTGAGTTGCACACGCCAATTTCATATTAATTGGACCAAAATGCATTTATTTTACACAATTGTTCGAAGAGAATACTGGTCACCTATAATTCTAAATTTCTAAAATTACAATTTATATTTCAAACTTAGAATCAATTCTAAATATAAGAAAAAAAAAATTATCTTCAAATGAAATCCAGAATTTTAACACAAAAACTAAAACTGAAATAAAATAATTATCTAAAAGGTAAAAAATTCTTAATTCACATTTTAAATAAAGAATTTCACTTTCACAAACATTTCTTCAAACAACTTGTAGACATAACACTCACAGTACTATTTATCTTTCTTTTAGCTTTCATTAAACTCACCACAATTAAATGAAGAATTTGAGCCTATGGGCATATGGCACTTACCACAATTTCATCATATATCAAGAAAAAATTACAAACAAGTGAAACCAAATTTTATCTAGGACTAAGGAAAACTAGCATCCGTTCATCAAGTCTGTAGAGTCTAGACTCGCTAGAAGTGATCCAATCTTGCTTGGAAATTGTCTGTGGGAAGCCCCTTCATTATGGTCAATCTTTTTTTTTACTTAGGTCCAATGTCTTTATTCTTATTATTCTGAAGGTGCGAATTGATCACACTATTTATTCCCCAATCGCAGCGACCTCTATGATCACATCATTTGTTCCCTCTTTAGGAATAGACCACATCCATCAATCAAATCCCAATGCATGGCTAATCCTCTGCCCTCATAGATTCTCTATCAATAGTTGGAAACCATGGGCCGCCTTGAGGAATGGCGAGAGAGAGATCCTATTGATGGCCTTGGTTACAAGTTCAAGCTTATAACAGATAATAATGGTGGTCCTAGCAGAAGCATCCCTATAGTTGAAACTACAATAAGTGTAAATTTATACAAAGTCTATCAGATTGGATCGAAGACTAATGAAAAAGAGATCTCCACTGCTGCCATCAGAGGATTTAACAACTGAGAAGAATACCTCATCTCCTTTTCC
Source organism: Omphalea diandra (assembly GCA_949677035.1). NCBI lineage: Eukaryota > Viridiplantae > Streptophyta > Magnoliopsida > Malpighiales > Euphorbiaceae > Omphalea > Omphalea diandra. The sequence goes on from CATIWR010111059.1 coordinate 2,607, forward strand.
ATCGTTAAAAAGATCGTTGGCTTTTTTTTTTGTTTATTTCTAATATGATATTGTTCCAAAGCTGGGAGTTATTATTCTTGTAGCTACCGCCAAAAGAGCCACCAACAAGCTGTTGCTTCTAAGTTTTGGATTGATTTTAGGAATAATAAAAGAAAAGAGATGAAGGTTATTTTGGTCAAATTAAAATTTGAGTTTATAAATATATTGTATTCATGTGAAAGGTAGCGCGTGATTTGTACGCTCTATCGCTAACATCAATAATTTGTAGTTCATTGATTATAAGTAGACGTATAAGAATTTAATAGATTAAAAATAAAAGCTAAAGTGTTAAAATGATCAAAATCAAAGGTGAAGTATTAAAATGACCAATCACAAATAATTTAGGGGACAATTTATGCAATTGGCCTATGTACCTATGTACAGACAAGTATGTGTGTGTGTGTTTTGGTTTAGTTGTTGATTAAATAAACAAGGTATAAATAGTTAATTATGGTATTGAAATTATTCATGTGTAAAATTAATGTGCAATTATAAAAACGTTTACTTTATATAATAAATAGGCATTTGTTTTAAATTATAAATAAAATAAAACTCGAAATTTACGAATTAGAAACAGATGGAAAAGAGTAAACAAGTTGTGACTGTAGAAATTGATTATATCATTAAGATATTAATTTATTGATAGAAAAAAAACCTAGTGATTGATGTCTCATAATGTAAAAATTTCTAGTTAAAATTCTAATTCCACTTAAAAATCTTGGATGCAAAAAAGTAAAATATTAAGAATTATCTATTAGTAATAAAACATAAAAATTAAAGAATTACTTTTTTTACATAAAATTAAATTATAATGAAATTTTCTAATTTATTGTTTAGTCCATAATAAGCATACACAATTCTATCATATTTTGAATTTTTACATTCTATTTGAAAATTTAAATTTCAAAAATAAATTCTATTTTCATAGATTTTTATTTAAAAAAATATATCTAAAAGAATAAAATTTTAATTCAAATATAATTTAATGAAACAACTAAATCATGTCAAAAGAATTTTATTATGGTGTATATGAATTATGTTTTTATCATTCATAAATTGACTCATGTCTATATTTGTAAATTACCATCATCATTATTTAATTAAATAATAAATTTGTATATCAATTATATGTTTACCAGATATATTAATTAATTCATGTTACATAATGTTAGATAAAAATATATAAAATTAACTAGTTATTTCAATTATTTAGTTTGAAACAATTTGAGATCAATTGATCTAGTTCCAAGTATGGATATCACATAAGACCCAATCTCATTCCAAATTTTAGAACAACTTAGTCCGATCCGAAGATGGCTAAAAAAGCAATGAATATTTTTTTTTAATTCTGGTAGGTACTTTTAGTTAAGTTATTTAGTTCAATTTTGAGTCTCCAAGTCTATGTCCAATCCTTTTCTCATTAACTAGGCTTTTTAGTTATGGGAATTTAGAAAAATCTTAGTTATATGTATATGTTTCTAACATCTATTTTAGGTTTTGATGATCTGCATGCTTTGTTATTTATATATGACAAGTTGCTTGTGTATTCTCCATAAAACTACTGTCATCCATTATTATAATGGATGATCTGCATTCTATAAAAGCTCTAAATTGGCTAAATTGTATTCTATTGGAAGAAAAAACAAATGAAGAAAACAAAGATCTTGTGTTGAGAACAATTTGTACAAATTTTTAATGTGATTTCACAATAAAAAAAATATTTTGAATGAATTTCGAGGAAAAAAATAAAGCACCTCAAAACTACACTTTGAAACATCAGAGTTATGAGTTTAACATTGAAAAAGAAGATAATTAAAAAATCTCTCAAACTTTTATGAGTCTACTTACAGAGTTATGAGTACAATATCAAAGAATTCGTAAATAATTCAATTTATTATTTAAGGAGTTATGAGTAAAGAATTAGTAATATTGATGAATCCATAAATTCTTTAATTAGAAAAACATCTTATAAGTGGTATAGTTCTATGTCAATTATAGTGAATGGGGATTATACGTTTGCATGCATAGCTCTTATAGATTTAGGAGTTGATCTTATCTGGGTGTACTTTAAGGTTCTAACCAATAAAATGAATTATACATTATAAACTATCTAGTGTTGTAATCACAAATAATAATACATGTAATAAATTAACATTATGTGATGTTACAAAATATCAATCAAGTAGTTATATTAGGAAATTCTTTTATATATAGTCTTTACCCTATAGAAAGTTTAAATGAAAAGGCATTAGCATAAATATGTTTGCAGTATTTATTACTTTTGAATTCATAAATAAGACATAACAAAATTCAAAGAGTCAATTGAAAATTTAGCTTTCATTCAATCTAGATCATCAAAATCATAAGTCTAATATCAAGCTGAACTACTAAAGAAAAATTTTTTTGGCCCAAAAGAAAGGTCCTAAAGGGGCCCAAAATATTTTGTTTAACTATCAATAAAAACTGGGCTCCTTTTTATGGGATCATATTTTTTATATAGAGCCATATTCTTAGTTAGGTTGGCTATATCCAAACAAGTAGTTGAATCAATTCAATCTTTAAAAATTCATGAATTTCAACCATTTATTTTCTTTTACTATTGGATCATACTATAAACTTATGGCAGCTCTTATTCAACTTGAGAGACTTTTCAATTATCTTATTCTTCTATGATATTAGACTCAAAATTTTGGTCCCTCAAGGTGTAGTTATTTTTCCCCTCAAAACTCATTCAAAATGCTTACAACTTTGTCATTGTGAAATCTAATTTAAACTTATATATATTGCTCTCAACATAAGGTTCTTGATATCTTTATTTGTGTTTTCTTCTAAGAGAAAGTGATTTTCTTCCAAAAGAATGTGATTAAACTCTTATAGAACTTCTGTAAGGGAGGCAATGATTTTATTGAAGATATGCAAGTAACTTGTCATAGGCAAACAACAAATCATGCAAATCATCAAAACCTAAAATAGATGTCAGAAAAGTATACATATAACTAAGATATTTTCAAAGACCCAAAATTAAAAGCATAGTTTTGAGGTGCCCTTACCTTTCTCATCAATATTACTAATTCTTTAAATAATAAATTGAATGATTTACTAATTCTTCAATATTAAACTCATAACTCATTAATTAGACTCATAAAAACCTTTTAATTATCTATTTCTTCTTTGATATTAGACTCATAATTCTGATGCCTCAAAGTGTAATTTCTAAGTGCCTTTACCTTTCTCCTCAAAATGTATTCAAAAAATTTACAACATTTTCTCTATGAAATCACATTAAAACTTGTATAAATTACTCTCGACATAAGATCCATGTTATCTTTATTTGTATTTTCTTCTAAGAGAATGTGACTAAGCTCTTGTGGAGCGTTTGTAGAGTAGAGATTATCCATTATAATAGGGGTGACAATGGTTTTATGGAGAATATGCAAACACCTAGTTATAGACATAATAAAATATACAAATTATTAAAACAAAAAATTTATGTCAGAAACACATACATATAACTAAGATTTTTTCAAAGACCCATAATAAAAAGGTATAGCTTTGAGGTGCCCTTACCTTTTTTATTAATATTACTAATTCTTTAACTAATAAATTAAATTCTTTGATATTAGACTCATAACAATTTTGTTAGACTTATAAAAGCTTGAGAGACTTTTTAATTATTTACTTCTTTGATATTAGACTTATAACTCTGATGTTTCAAAGTGTAGTTTTTAGATAACTCTGATGTCTCAAAGTGTAGGTTTTAGGTGCCCTTACCTTTCTCCTCAAAACCCAATATTTACAATATTTTCATTATGAAATCACATTAAAACTTGTATAAATTACTCTCAACACAAGGTCCTTATTATCTTTATTTATATTTTCTTCTAAGAGAATATGATTATGCTTTTATAGAGCTTTTATAAAGTACAAATCATCCATTATAGTAGAGATGGTAGTGTTTTTATGAAGAATGCACAAGCAACTTACCATAGACAAATAAATAAAGCATACAAATCATGATAATCAAAAATAAATATGAGAAACACATACATATAACTAAGATTTTCTCAAAGATCAATAGCTAAAAAGCATAGTTTTGAGGTGTCCTTTCCTTTCTAATCAATATTATTAATTCTTTAAATAATAAATTGAATTGTATTATATTCATAACTCTTTAACGAGACTCATAAAATCTTCAAGGGCTTTTTAATTATCTTCTTCTTCTTTAATATTAAACTTATAACTATGATGTCTCAAGATGTAGTTTTTAGGTGCTCTTACCTTTCTCATTAAAATCCATTTAAAATGTTCACAACATTTTCGTTGTAAAACCACATAAAAACATGTATAAATTGCTCTAAACACAAGGTCCTTGATATCTTCATTTATTATTTCTTCTAAGAGATTGTCATTAAGATCATCCATTATAGTACAGGTGGCAGTGGTTTTATGAAAAATACACAAACAACTTATCATAGACAAATAACAAAGCATGTAGATCATTAGAATCTAAAATAAATGTCAGAAATACACATATAACTAAGATTCTTCCAAACACCCATAACTAAAAAGCATAGTTATTAATTAAAAAAATAGGATTGTATATAGGATTCAGAGATTCAAAACTAAAATAAATAACTTGAATAAAAGTTTTTAGAATAAAAAAATATCTATTTCGTTTTTAAATAGCTCTAGACCAGACCAAACCAGACTGGTCTATATATTTGGAATGAGATTGGATCTTATATGATATCCATACCTAAAACCAAATAAACCAATCTGGGACTATCTCAAACTAAATTACCAAAATAACTAATTAACTTTTAGGAGTGATTGAGTCCGATTTTGGAATGGTTATTTGAAATTATCTAGAATTAGACTAAAAATGAATATTTAAAAAATGAAGGAATCGATATTGGACCAAAATGAGAAAATATCCTTCTCAAATTGAGCTGATTTTCAAATCAATCCGATTTGGATATTCAAAACTAATGGATTGGTTTGGTTCAATGTGAGTATTTTGGTATTTCGAGGCCAACACATAATCCCGAATACCAAGAACAAATAATTACTTCATCTTCCTAATAATTATCTTCTAATCTATCTAATCCCATGACATCATACCTTCAAAATTTTCATATTACCATATATTATTCCTCATCTAGTAAGATCTTGTAGACCTCCATACTAAAAGTTTCTTTATAAAAATATCTATTAAGAGTGTAGTTATAATAGAAAATAAAAAAAATTAGTTAAACATCCTACTCAAATAGCTAGAGAATATCTCATTTATTAGATGCATCCCACAAAAATATTGAGTTGAAAAACCAAATAATATAATGAGCTCATACTTATAGAAGTACACTTTGCGCTTGTAGTGCATAATAATAGAAATACCATAAATTCTTTCTTGATTTTCTAAATTAAATATATTAAATATCCTTATAGAAATTAGGGTTTGACCCACATAAACCTAAGTCCTTTAAAAATATAAATACTCTTTTCATTTCAAAATACATAACATTTAAGGTTAGAATTCTTGTTTCAAATTAATTGATATTTCTCAGATATCTATAAACTTTAATTTTTTTTTTTACTCATTCTATCTTTATTTAAAGCTTTCTCTTGTATAAATAATGATTAAATCTTTCAAAGTGACCTTCAACATTTTTGCCTTCCCAATGCTTGTTATTCATATAAACATGGTTGTTCACAATCTTTTCTATTTCCCTTTTAGTACCATATACAATACCTATAAATTTGTGTTAAACAATGAATATAGTTGAAGACACCATCTCAGATTCTAAACCTTCCTTTGATCGTACTACTGTAATCTTTAATTTAAAAAAGAAGAAAGTTGTCTAGAATTTTGATTTGAATGTAACTACCAATCATAATTTTGATTTGAACAAATTTCCTGATGAAGGATATGAAGTTTTTGAAGAAGAAGAACTTCAAAGAGAACTTCGATTCAAGCTAAAAATTTATCTTTCCAATTTTTATTAATAGAATGCTCATGCTCTTAAGGCGAGTTTCTGTTTGGTTTCTCAGAAATGCTCTTAAGGTAAGTTTTTTGTTTGGTTTTACATAATGTGTAAGGATAGAAAAGAGAGATAGGTGGCCTTTGTGTTAAAGATTCGGTGTAATTGAAGTGAATGCTTTTTTTTTTTTTTTTATTGTTGCTCTTGTTCTTGTGGGATAATTAAAGAAACCTTTTCCTAGTTATGGGTGGCCATTTTGTGTTAAAGATTTTGTGTAAATATTAAGCATTATGATAATAACCTTTTCCTAGTTATGATAATAAGCTTCTATGTTAAAGATTTTGTGTAAATTAGAGTAGATGCTTTCTTTTTATTATTATTGCTCTTGTACTTTTTAGCCCTCTGCTTGTGTTACTGAAACTACCATTATAACAAAGCAAAAAGTAGAGGTGCCTAGAACTGCAATTAATGACATGGTAGATGCCATTAACACGATGGAAGCGTTATGGAACAACTTTAGGAGTTTTGGATAGTTGAACTCTTGTTTTTGTTCGTTCCTTTTTTTTTTTGGAAAGTTTATGGATGGAATTGCTTGATTAGAAAACCTTTTAGTGGAATTGGTGAAGAGAGCCATATAAGTAAGAAGCTACATAATTCTAATAAACTGAAACTTTGATAGATTAGATTGACTAATTTCTCAACTACGCAAGGAAAGAACAATTAAGACTGATGAACCAAGTCTAAAACATATCATATTGGCTCTATTTTATGAAAAATGGATCCATTGTTCAATTTCTTTTCATCAATGATAACAATCAACCTATGAAATTATTGAATTGGGATCAAAGGTTCAATTTTGCCCTTGGTAATGGCGATCACATACCAAAACGAGGAGTCTTGCGACAACATTGTTTATTGTGATATAAAACTTGAAAACATTCCATCAAATGACAATCACATTACCAAAGTTATGATATGTAAAAAAAATTGAACAAGAAAAAGCCTTCTTTATCAAGAAGTTACAAGCATATTATAAATGAAAGTTAGAACAAATCTTAGAAATTAGAACTATTCACTATTGGAGCAGCTTACATAGCAATAATTAAAATTGATATGTATACCTAAGTAATCTATCATTCTTTTTATTCCTATATATTGACAATAGTTGACATCCTAATATAAAAGTTGCACCTATCTTTATAGAAATTGTATTGCTGAACAAATATCTAAATAGCATGGAGGCTAGATCATGTTCTATAAAAACAAAAAGAGAGAAGAATTAAAAAAGAAGGTGTGAATATGCGAAACATTGAGTCAACCATCATTTTCTTAAATGGTTAGCCATCATATAGTGCTCCTTGTTCATTGATAAATCAATTATTTATTTACTTCAGAATAATAGTGTAGCTATTGAATTTCCATATTGATAACTCCCATTTATTCCTCTATGTGAATGAGTTATAAATCTCCATATTGAATTTGCTTCCTCGTCTCCAAGTATAAAATACCGAACTTTGTCCACTTTCTTTATTTTGCAGATAAAGGCCCTGGTAGGCTTCAATGCAATGCTTGTAACTCAAATTTTGGAGACAACTCACTTGCATTCCTCTGTGTGAGTTATGAATCCTATATCCATCTGTTGTGGTCCATTACCTTAGACCATAAAGCATAAATGTCGTGTAGATCCACTCAAGCTTAAGAATTTCTATATTGAAGATGATGATGAGGATGAGGATGAGTTTTACGGCGATGCTTGTGAGAATTTAAGGGATCCTCGAGAACCTATATAGTATTGTGCTTAAGGTTATCCATTTATCTTTGAAGTAGAGTGTGTGATATTTGAGGTATGATATGATCAAATTGATTATTCAATTTTGAAAATTCGAGCTTGATTTTTTTATAAGAGTAGTAATAATGAAATTGAGTATAAAAGTTCATTGACTATTCACTAGTTTCTTTCTTTCTTCTAATTTAATCTTTATGTTATCAAGTGCCATTGTCTGGTTATAACATTATTAAAAGGAGTGCATTGCAATGTAAGATTAAGGTCAGTCTTTGGACTACTCCAAGATGATAAGTTGAATAGGTTGATAGTGAATGATATTGATCTTGGTTATGATACAAGGGGAAAAAATTAGACACCAAGCTTTGTCCAATCCAGCTACCCTATTTTGTTTTAATAAAATAGAAATGGATGACCTAGTAGTCCTTAAAGCAGTTGTTTCAGGGACAATGGAAATAGCTTTTGCAGAAAGAATGAAAAGGAGCACATAACAATCATCTACTGGAGAAAAAGAGAAATTGAATGCATATCAATCCAAGAAAAAACAACCATATTGTCAGTCCACAAGGTTCATTTGAAGAAACATTCATGCTATTAACTGTTAAAGCATTTTATCCAGTTTGAATTAACTAATGCATCAGTTACATTCTTAATTTAATTCATCACATGAATAATAGGACTCCAAAATATAAGAGATAAAAAAGAATGGTTGTAAACTTGAGTTCCTAGATATAAACAATGGAAATAAGTATACACCAATAATAAAAATAAGTTTCCCAACCATAAAGGAAGCAAAGACAAAGGAGCAATCTTAAAAATAGTTTGATGAGCTTGTGGTAGCATGAATAACATAAAAACATACTAATAGGCAGGAAAGAAGATTCCTACTAACTAAAGACAAGTATATTCCAAGGAGAACCACAATAGTTCTATAATCCTTCCATAAATATAATTTTTTTTTTAAAAAAAGAAACTTCTTGTTCTAGTCTCTAAACTAGCTTCTACAAATCATGTAGCATCCATCGTAAAGAGAAACCATAACTTATGGAAACAGATGAAGTGAAGCAGTAACAAAAGCATAGTAGTCCACAAAGTTAAACCAAAGATTTCATTAGTTGCATTCACCAAATCATGACAACCATGTAATGCATTTATGCCCAAAAAGCTCTCGTACACTTAAACCAAACAACCATCAAATCATAAACCAATATTCAATGTCAAACAAGTAAAAGGAAAAAATTGTTGAATAAAGTAAAAATCAACAACCTAACATATAACTAGAAAGTAAAAATCAACAACCTAACATATAAATAGAAAGTCATTAAAAAATCTAATGAGTTTAGTGTATGTTTGATGATCAAAATTGAGCAAGTTCTAAACTTATCTACGTGTGATAAAAACTATTTTTTCACATCATTACATCACTAAATCAATACATACACAAACAAACACAAACAAGGATCAAATATTAAAAAAAAAGAAAAAGAAATAAGTTCATACATAGTGATACCCGTTTAATTATCCAACTAAACTTCTTGCTCCAAATAAGGGATACCTTCTTATACCAATGCATCATCACATTTTATTTGAGCAGGCAATTGACCTTTACATTTCAACATTGCTTTATTGACATGTGCAATTTTATACTATTGGGAACCCTTGGCTTTCATGATCTCTACCATACATAGTTGCAAGGTTATAAATATATGATCAAACTTTACCATAGGAAAAGCTTGGAATGAATTCATAACGATATTAATCAACTCGTCAACATATTTTGGTGACTCTTTGTATTGCAAGAATTGAATAACAGCAAAAAAAATCCAAGATCTAACACATTCAAATCATGAGAATTTGGAGGCTGACAAATCAAATGTATATCAAATCCATCTTGTGTGATTACTCGGTGAAATTCATCATTATCATGCTAATGTGTGTTTTAGCATTATCTTGTTGAATAAATATCAGATAATGTATCTCTTGGCCATTTTTCCTTGATGGCAACTAGTACTTTTTTAATCGAGTATAACTTTATAACATCCTTATGAACTGAAGTTACTGGTTTTGTTTCCATGGTTCCTGTAGCTCTATCAATATTACTTCTTATAGGAGGCTCTTGAGTGACAAAATGAAACACCCTAATTTTTCTTGAGAAAATCTCATTTCCTTATGCATAAAACCATAGATAAGCTAAAATAACTTAAAACATGATTTTATGATGAAATTTTTACTTTTACAAGTATGCAATGAATCTTCTTCATTGAGTAGCAAGTAATAATTGTTAGATTGTTTTTATCATGTAAAACATATTTCAACAATGTGAACCATATTATACATGCCTGCGAAAATTAGATCATGCAGTATGTTACTTACATCAAGCATTAATAGACAATATTACAATCACAATCTTTTGTTTTCTTCCTTTAGAATAGGCTTCATAGCATTCAAATGTCACTGTATATCTCCAAATTACATGTGTCTAAACAATGTGGTAGTGCTTATGTTTATAGAACAAGATAAAGATCAAAGAGTTGTTCGTCTTTGTAAAGGGACTTCAAGGATTTTATCACAATCAATTTGAATTCTCTTACAACCATAACTTTTTATCTTCTTATAAGAGACATCAACAATTTCACTATCTTTTGTTTGTTTCCAAATATGTTGAATAATGCGTAGTAGAACTGAAATGATGAAACCATTACCATTGTTACCCTTTTTTTCAATTTTCCATTAACACTATTTCATTGTAGCATAACATAAAAGGCTTTTCATTTTTTGTTACTTAAAGTCATTCTACTTATGTGATTATATGTTGATGATGACTCTAAATTTTCATTGCCTTTATTGACAATGTCATTTATTAAAAAAAATCAACATGTCACTCTCATATATATATATAT
>CATIWR010111082.1:0-30623 GCA_949677035.1 Omphalea diandra
GTGGAAAGAGATATATCTCATTGATTGGGACTGACCCTATACCCAGATGACACCTTTCTTTTAATTCTGTTTTCCAATAATTTGATGGCCATAGATTTAGAATTTGATGATGGTACAAACTTGAAAGTTGTATATTTATGTTTGATATACAAACCTGTAAAATATTTTTGCCAAATCCAGCATGGTTGTTGAGATATTGTCCCTTCATCATGACTATTTGTCAATATGTTACAAACATGCTCACCCTGAGATTGGTCCTTTGTTTTAGTGACCTTATAGACTGAATTAGACAAGGAGTAAAACATGAAAAATGTTCCTTTATATGCTTTGTAATTGATGGTAAATTATTATTACAATTGGATTTGTACAATTTGAGATACACCCAAGAATCTAAGACCTACTCAGATTGAGATGACCTTGCAACAGGGAAACATTTAAAAATTCACTACATTTTTTGTGTGTCTAATATTGGCCTGAAATTTGAATATATTGTCTAATTATGTGTCTAGTTTGTTTAAAAAAAAAATCAAGTCATTTGGATAAGTATATCTAGAGTTATTTCTGTGAGAGTGTAGCAAGCTCAGGTTGCCATATAAGGAAAATATGCATAAATACTAGGTTCACTTGCATGAATCATGTCATAGTTGCATACCAAGCATTCATAATCATTTAGACATACTTATAACTATGTATGTATCAAATGTTAGGATCTCAAAACTTTGAGGAAGCCCTAGAGTACCATAAAGGTTGGTCACATCAAAAGGTGAGTAAAAACGATAATTAAATTATAATGTGTATATGTGTGATAATTTTATAATGTGATTATGTCCTATTACGTGTATATGTGATTGAATTGTTACCTTTTACAAATGAATATGAGTCAAGTGAGAATTATATAGTCTTAATGATTACTTGGTATACCATTGTTATGAACACTTGTATATGGAACTAAAAGGACGTTGTGTCCGACTTGTCAAATACTTGCAAATCACGTGGAAGATGGACTAATATGTCCCATTGATACATGTTATTAATCACGTGGAAGATGAACTAATAAGTCTCATTGGCACATGTTATTGATCAAATGAATCACTTGTTATATGTTGGCCAGCAAAATCAAATGTCACTTGAATCATATGAATTTTTGGGAGCAGTGTTTACCTTGCATGGTCACGACAAAAATTAATTTATTGCACCTGCACTTGCATAGTCAAATCTTATACTTGTAATGCATCTTGATGATATTTAATTGTTGGTTGTGACATAAGAATCTGATTATTATTTTTATTTATTGAGTCGCGACTCACCAAATTGCAATTATATTTTTTAGATACCGAAAATTAGGGATTTGACACTTTGGTGTGTAGAGTTTCGCATTGAGACACATGTACCACAGGTCATCGACTGAATTCTAACTCTTTCTCTCCTTGTGTCATGTACATACATTTAGATAGAAACTAGTTATGGCTACTAGTTTTGACATTAGTTAACATATATGTACATTAAATACATGTTGGATTTTATATGTATGATGAATCAAACCTTTATGCATATGTATTTTGAACATGAATGTTATGAGTTTTGTAAATGAAAATGGTCGTTACATTATAAATTTATTCCCCCTAAAGGTTCCCCAATGATGTCTATGAAGTCCATGATCTCTAAGCATTGAGAAGCCTACCCTTGGGATCCTTTAGTGATACTTTTATATGTTATTCTTCAAGGTTGCACCAAAGTGTGACGACGAGTCTCCTCGATCTCTTGATAATTGATAAAAGGTTGAAAGTCACAAGTTAAATTTTACTCATTTCAGTAAAAACCTGAGGCACTCATAGTTAGCAAGATGACTAATCAAATTTTCTAATATTCTTAAGTGTTATATTTGTAATGTTGAATCTCTTTTCTTAAGTGGATATAATTTGTAAAGGGATTTAAATTGAATGTTTTTAGTAAGTGTGACTCCTTGAGAAATACTTGTAATTTCTTCTTTGAGTGTCACAACTCAGGTTCATAGGAATTCTTTCAATTTATTAAGGCTTAAGATAGTGCCCTTTTTAAGAAGGCTTGATAAATGTCCAAAAACATATTGTTTGAATCTACTTGGATAAAACTAGGTATGTATAGTTTGAGTTGCACTCGTAAAATAACTTGCTTAGTGAAAAAACTCTAGTTCGATAACTTAGTGAGAGGACATCGATCAAGGTTATTTGTCGTACCATAAATCTCTTTATGTAATTGAATACTTAATTTTAAATTTTGCAAAATTTATCATCACCTTATTCACCTCCTTTTGAAGATAACATAGCCTTAACTTTTCCTATGAATTCCTTAGCAAATAACCATATAATTAAGAATCTAAGAAAAAGTGTATCACATTTATCTTAAACATTATATTCTAAGTTTAGTCTAACATGTCAATTGGTTCACCAAGCTAATAAGAAAATAGTGGAAAAAAAAACTATTATGTCCAAATTTTTTGAGCTCGTAAATATTATTTTATCAATTTGTATATTATGGACATAGATTAATGTTGCATCATGAACCTTGACTTCAAAAATAATGTACAAACAATTAATAATTAATGTACATACATTTCAATATATATGTAGTTTAATAGTAATATACATATATTTCAATATACTTGCATTTTAATTTACATACAGTTCATTACCAATGTCATGTTGTTAAAGACTAAATGCATATGCAGTTTAATATCAATGTACATTAGTTTGGATTCATGAAATAATATGGAAATGAATCCATGATATAATTTGCGTTATGATTCATGAAGTAATATAACGATGAGTCCATGATATAATTTGAGTTATTTTATCAAAGTGTTTAAGGTATAAATTATATGTATGGGCTTGAGCAGTATATATTCAACATAGCTTAAACTTACAAATTCCCTTACAAATATTCATATCCGCCAAAATCTGACGAAATTATGTGCAATTTAAAAATAACGTTCTGTATTTATATTTTGATTAGAAGCACGATAAAAGTATCAATAATGCAAGTTTGGTATATTTCCTTTGAGCGATGAGAGAGTAAAGCAACAAGCAAAATGATTCCTTAATAGAGAGAGGCTTAGGCAACATTAATGCACACGGAAAATATACAACAAAACAAATGCTTCAAAAGTAGGAAAAGAAGATACCTAACCTTCCCCATCAATCAGACTCCAAGAACCCTGTAACTTGATCATTTATACTTTCTTCTTTACCCATTAAAATTTAAAACTATCTTCAAGCCTATGTTGTCACTCCTGAAAGCGCTAGACTACTCTGCCAATTTTACCCTCATCAATGCCCTCCTCCAACCAACCCAAGAAACTCCAAACCCCCAAAGGAACCAACCCTTTGTGGTGGTGTGCAGCCATCGTTTGTTCTATCCTAACCATAGCAGTAATTATCGTGGGGATCGTGGTGTTCGTGGGCTACTTAGTTATTCACCCAAGAATACCAATCATTAGCGTCGTTAATGCTCACCTAAACCTTTTTCAGTACGATCTAGCCGGGATCCTTGTTACGCAAGTGAACATAATCGTCCGATCGGAAAACGACAACACAAAGGCTCATGCCAGCTTTTCCGACATGAGTCTAACTCTAATTTTTGACGGGATAGAAATAGCGAAACTGATGGCGGAGCCCTATGACGTGAAGAAGAATAATTCAGTGGATTTTAACTTTGTAGCTACATCTGAGCCAATACCATTGAATCCAGAGCAGATGAAGGATGTAGATGTGTTCTTGAATGAAGATGAAGTACGGTTTGATTTGAAAGGGAATGTGAGAGCAAGATGGAAAGTTGGGCTGTTGGGGTCCGTTAGGTTCTGGTGCCATTTGAATTGTCAGCTCCACTTTCATAGATCGACAGGAAGCTATATACCACATCGATGCACTTCAAAGGCTAAATAATGATACACACATATTTTTGGATGGAATTGACACGGTTTGAGAATTATTAGTTTTTTTCTTCTTTTTGTCCCTCCAGTGATTAAATGTCGAGGGACTTCTTTTTAGTACATTTGTTAAAAGCAGGTATAGGACAAGGGAATAAGAATTTATATAATCTCATGCCATATTTCTATTTTCTTCTTGAAAATAAGTATTTATGTTAGCACTGATGACTTTCTCTTTTCCCCCGAAAACATTTAAGGATAAGAATTCGAATTCTACACTTAGAAGTTGAAAGTGGGAAATTATTTTTTTTAAAAGAAATATATATTAAACATTCTGAAATAAAATGAAACTAGAAAATATGAGTTTTTTTTATGAGAAAAGAGAAATTATATTAGTAAGATTTGAGTTATTTAGAAGATATTCATGCAAAATTGTTTATTACACTATCCTTTTATTCATATCAATAGAATTATTTAGAAGATATTCATATCAATAGTTATTTAGAAGATATTCATATCAATAGAATTATTTATTCATTCATTTGGGAAATAACCGAGTTAGAAATGGATGCATATTTGATCATAGTGTTTGCAGAAAAATACAAATAATCAATAATTAATAACTTATTTATCCAAAAGCGGCCCTCCCCCCGAGAGACTTTAGAGTCCAACCAGAAATAATGCTTCTGAAAAGAGAAAGAAAGCTTCTGGAAGCACCTACATCCTTACAAATGACACTAAAAGAAAACGCTTTTTGAAAGGAAAAGATGACACCTCAAATTTCCCTTTTTCTATCCTTTTATTATTTCTTTCTTTCTTTCTTTCTTTCTTTTTTTTTTTTAACAGTATCCTTTTATTTCTTCATTAGGAACTTGTGAGGTTTTTTCTTTTAATAGGCACTGCTTTTCTAGTTGTTTCGTGACGCTAAACCTCAAGGTCCATCGGTTTCGAGCAAAATAAATTTGTCCACGCAAAACGTTTTTCCACAAAAATAATTTTTAAAATATTTTATTTTCATTCAATTACAATGCTAAAAACAATTAAAATTGATTTTACTATTACAATCATCCGAAAAATATTAATTTAGTTTTGTTTAATACGATCATAAAATGTTTTAAATTGTAATATTTCAAAATTTACCATTTATGAGAAGAAAAAAAAGTTACATAAGAAATTATTAGTGCACTGTTCGCATGGACCAATGATGATTGAATAGATGCATGCGTTTTCAAAGTCTCCCTTATAAAAAAATTTTCTTTATAATAAAATTAGCTGAAAATCCACACTAATATGATTATAATAATAAAATTTTAAATTAATTAAATATTTATTTTTATTAAATAATTAATTGAATGATTAATTATTATTTTATAAAAAATTATTGTCAAGTAAATAAAATAACAAAATAAATTTCTCAAAATTTATGATAATAGTTGTAACAAAATATTATCTATTGATTCATACATTCACTCTTATGTGACATAATTTCTAGAAAATTTATTAAATTTAAATAAAGTAAATCACAACAATCAATGAATTAGATAATATTAAGTATTTTATAATAAAGATAAAATCAACACTTCCATAAATTAAATAAAATTTAAATATTTTTGTTCAAGCAAGAGCAAAAACAAATATATGAAAAATTAGCAAAGTATTATTTAAAAGATGGAAAAAAGTAGAAGTGGTAAACGATTCATTTCACATGAGCTCTCAAGTCTACACATTCGATAGCCATATGGAAAAAATTTTGAAGTCTTTTTAGATTATAGATAGGTAAAGACATATAATTGAATTGACATATGAAATGATTTTCAAATTGTTTTTAAATTTGAAATTAATTTGAGTAAGATCATTTATAATTTTAATTTTTATAAAAAATATTTTCATTATTATAATCTTCATGATCTTATAATTTAAATTGGATTAAGTTTAGATCATTGTAGGTCAAATATTTATGTGGTTCAGCTCAAATTACTAGTGAACTTTGAAAAGGATCTTTTTTGTTTATTTTGAAGAAATATTTTAGAGGATTATTTCTTTTATTGTACAAGACTCCTACTTTAAAGTTATTTCTAATTAAGTTTGATTTCTGATTGAAATAAGATTAGAAGGATCTAACCCAATAAATAAGAGTATTGTAAAAAGATTTATTTGGCTTTCATCCAAAGTAGCTATGATTGGGAGCCAATTACAGTATCTTTTGAGCTATCACATGATGAAATTTTATTTATGACTATCATACTATTTTCATGCATTGCAAACTCACAAAGTACGAAGTAATACTTTATTTGAACTTTAAGGAATAAATGCATTTGTCAATTATCCGAAGTCTGAAGATTTTAGGATAATACTTTCGTAAAACCCTTTTAAAATGGAGTTATCATCTGATGATAATTGGAAACAAGAATGTGATGATGATTAGTCATCTATTTCAAGCATAAAGCCTAACTCTTCAACACGCTATCAAAAACATTTAAGTTCAAAAGTTGGTTACAATTCAAGAAGGGTATTAGGCACTTCAGTTTGTCTAGATATTGATTTGAAATTATTTTTAATTATGATTTACTTTTAATTGTTATTTATTAATTAGATTTAATTATTATATGAGTCATATTGCAAGGAAAAGGAAGAAGCTTTTGAAATCTACTCTAAGAAACTCAAATCAAGATTTCCTCCAACAACAGTGATTATTTGTATTTCTATCTTTATTTGAAAAGATTAAGTTTGAGTGTTATAAGCAATTCCTTTTGAGCACTAATTGTAATCATTATATGAAAATTACTCCTTTGGTGTGAAACCATAAACTTATCTTTTGTTAAAGGTTTAAGATAGTACCTACAAATATATCTTGGGAAGGCTTTTGATATTGTCTAAAAACTATATGTTGTAGGCTTTTAGTGGTGCCTAGTAAATTTGCCTATGTCAAGGCTTAAGTGGTGTCTGAAAATTCACTCATTTTTAAAGGTTTGAATAATCCTTGAAAACAATTTGTTAGTGGAATTCTCTAATGGAATCTAGAGGGGAGGAAGTAGGCCAAATTTTGGGTTGAACCTCTATAAGTATTGGTGTTATTGTGTTTGGTTCTTGCTTATGTTTCTAAATTCTTTTTATTTTTCATTACTCTATTTACCCCCCTTTTAGGACATCTTGAGACAACATTATATAATAAGGACCTAAGGTTGCATTATTATGGCTCATTGTTTATTTACATAACTTAATAAGAAGACATGATAATGGAGATGAAAGAAGCTGTGAGCATTGGATTTTAGGCCTTATGATATAAGTCTAATGATGAGAAACTATTGAAATTAATCCTCAAAGAATGTGGGAAAAGATTGCAAAAGGAGAGAACAAGGTTTAGAAGAAGTCTTGGATCAAATCCAAACCAAGCCCACCACCTAGCCAAGCCCAACTCAAAGATTACTAAAACAACTTATTGATGAATGTATAACCAACTTACTTGGTTGTACAACCAGCTCATTTAACTGTACAACCAAGTCTTCTACCCTAACATAGAGGAGATTCTAAAATAGTTTACTACTAACCTCCATATGGTTGTATAACCAACCTCAAATTTGTATAGTCAACTTTTTAGCTTGATAGATAAATTTAAAACTCTAATTTCCAAACTTTCCTTTATCCTAAGGATTGAGGATTGGGTACAACTTGAGCCATTTAGCTCAGGTGCACCCTGTTATCCTCTATAAATACACTTGATTTGAAAAAGGGAGAAAGAGGCTCTTTACCCTAAGGTTATTCTATCGAAATTCCATTTCATTATCACTAAACAACCAAAACAAAAAATATCAACAACTAATCCAAAACTAAATATTTAAGGTAATAACTAAAGCTTTAAGACTTAATTTTGTAACCCTCTTTTGCATATTGAAGTATAATCTATCATTTTGAGTGTCTTTGAGTGCAAGACACATTAAAAGAACATCCAAGGATTGAAACACCTCTTCTTTTCTTCATTTCTTTCCTTTTATTCTAGTATTCCTAAAATTTCAATCCTAGTAGCTGTATAAACCACTAGTTGGTCAGTATAGTAAGCTTTAACTGAAATTTATAATTTTTATAACTTTCTTATTCTTTCATTTTCTTCATGGTTTTAGGGGTTTTTAGGGGGGGGGGGGGGGGTTTAGCTCCAAAGATAGAATGTGGGTTGGCATTTATATCTATAACCTACATTTACCTAAAGCAAGGTCAAGGACAAAGATAAAGGGAGTTGCATTCATGTTTTAAGGACTTCAAGTTCTTCATCTCTTTATGTGTTCATGTATATGCTATTAAATGTGTAATTAGGAGAGGGAAACCCATTCCCAAAAACCTTATGATCCTATTGAAATAATGGTGTTTGTGATTGATTTATTGCATTTGTGGTTTGTTGTCTACACTATTACAAAGATGGAATGGCTAACTCATTAGCTTGACCATACCTTTTTTTTTGCTTTTATTATGTGGTTTTGAACATGGTAGGGGAGAGAGCTGGACACTCCATGATCCTTATTTTGCTCAATTTTAAATTTAAGTAATTATGTGCATCCCTAGCCTCATAAAATCCTCTTTTCACATTACCTTGGTATCATAAACACATCCATAGGTAATGGTATTCTTTAGGATGTTCTACCTTTTTTAAAGTAGTTTTGAATGAGGATTTAATTATCCTAAGAGCCAAATTGATGGCTTAAATCTTGCACAAGGCATATCCATTATCCTTCAAGTGCATTCCCATGATATCTTTGCCTCATAAGCTTATGTTTCATTTATAACTTTCACGTTTTTATTTTGCTTTGTTAATGTTTGATTATATGTTCTTATGCTTAATGTTCATGATGATTGGATTATGGACATAAATGCATATTAAGTACCTAGATTTGAGGAGATGGATGCAGGATAAGATAATATTGTAATCGATGACATCCTTTATAATCCTAGGATAACTTAATTTCTTCATCTTTGGTTTTAGTGTGATGTTAACATGTTTATTTTCTCCTTAATGCCTTTTCTTATGATTTACATATTTTATTTTATTGATTGTGCATGTTCACCCGTATTGGAAAATCATACTTGCACCCTCCCACGATGATTGATTGTAATGATTTAAATATTTTATGATTGATTTGATGTGTTTGATGAATGTTTTAGGGTCGATAACTAGGCTAATTAATTATAAGGCTAAAATTATAATTGTGAATCAAAGATGCCTAAAGGTTGAATTCCTAAATTCAGGTAGTTTGAGGGTTTCTAACCTTTTTTCATATCATACACAATTCTAAAACCTGATCTCTGATGGGGTAAAGATGGATTAGGTCTTTTAATTGACTTGGATAATCTCATAATCAAGGGTGATACCAAAGTAATGTCCTGCCTTGGTCTCCTATTGACCAAACAAATATTGAAAAGGGCTTATACCCTTCAAAAGGACTTTTTAAGGACCCCTAATGATCATAAACATATGGCACCACTTGGGTTGCACCAATGTATGACCCTTATCCTCTCGATCCCCTGATGATCAATAAAAGGTAGGAGTAGCAGCAAGATTCCACTCATTTAAGTACATCCTTCAAATTGAGGTGCTTATAATGGCGACTACACTAGGGACTCAGAATTGACTTCGAGTATAATCACCAGTTCACTTTTACAACTTTATCTTTATTATTGATAAGTCTATTACATTCATTCTGTCCTTACATTTCACAACATACACTAGGTCTACCCTTTAGACAAATTGATGAATTTTTTAAACTTGAGGCTTAAGCTCTATTCGGGCTTAAGAGATTGTAAGGTGTTCATCACTTATGAGCCAAGTACATTTGGCTACATCACATAAGGGTTTACAATAATTGTCCCTAAACATTTAGGAGCCATCAACTATAACAACCTCTTCAACTATTAGGCTCATATTGGAGCTAATAACACTTTGGATTGGGCTACCTTAACTTGTTTGCATTTTATCAAAGGAGGGTTGAAGTCTTTGAAGACATAATTAGGTTATTCCTAATGTAAATATGATGTTATCCCAATCTCCCTTGATGTAAATATCCTTATGTATACACGTGTGTGTTCCCTAATCCCCGCCATGTAAATATTCTCCTTTATATAAGTATCTCTTATGTAAATATTTATGTACATCCCTTCTTTTATGTTGTAAAAGGGATTCCTTATTCATTTGTACATCTTCTTTATCGACGAGATTCTTTATAAATATTATTGCCTCTTTAATTTCTACATATATATGTTCTTTTGGGATTTCTGCCATACTTAGTCTAGGGGACCATTCGTATTATATATCCCATATTGATAGGAGAATAAGACCACACCTAGGAAAGAGCTTCAAAACTTTATGTGTTGGAGTAATAAGGTCGGAAGGATCTTTTATAAGTAATATGTGCATCTCATTCTTACGTGCTTTTATTATTCGTTCATGCATCATTCTAACAACCGTTATATGGCAACCATCATATCTCTATTCAAACCCTTACGGAAGAGAAGAGATAATAGATTAGCAAGGAAAAGAAAAATTTCTAGTCTTTTCTTGAAACCAAATTTAATCATGGAACCGTTGGTACCACCCGAAGTCAAACAGAATATAAGGGTTGACCTTAATCAAATGATAGAGGTTAAAGTCACTAGGGAGATGAACGAATACCTCAATGTGATTTTAAAGAAGAATTAAGCATCTGCTAGTAAAACTGATAAAGGGAAGGCACACATGGAGACACTTCCCACTTTGGTTATTGATGACAATGTATTTAGGATGAAAAAGTACCATGAAAGTAAAACAACTAAAAAGGTAGGTAGCAAAGCAACAATCCTAACAAAAGCATGAAAAATGAGAATGAGAACACTCGATTTGATAGCTTCACTAAGCAACTAGAGAAGATCCAAAGGACTATATGTATAAGAGGCCTATAATGGGGGACTGATGTTAACTTTTTTTGCTAGCCTATATCTTTGTATGTCATTCCACTCTAAAAAGTTTCTACCTTTAAGATGCCTCTTCAAGAATTTTAGAGGTAATTCCTTTTCCTTTTCACTTTTGAGATGAAATTGCTGAACCAAATGAGAAGTTATGGGTATGGGAGTGTGCTCTGTTTTAGTGGTCTTCTCTTTCCCTTTTGAATATTGGCTAGTTTTAGGCTTCTTTTTCTGTTTTGAGTCTAGGTTTTTGCAGCTCGTTTCTTTTGCTGAGAGAACATTAAAGGCATATTCTCCTAGTTTCAGAGCTTGAGGTAAAGGAAGGTTAGGGGATTCTTCTCAGCAGGTTGCTTATATCTTTTGTTAGAATCTGGTTTGGGTGCCATTTGATTATGTGAAAAGTGTTGATGTAAAGAAATATGTAGAAATTTATAGTAGAAATTAAAAGAGATGAGTAGAAAACAAAGCAAAAAGTAAAACAATTTTAAGGTTTGAGGAGGTTTAAATAGAAGTACAACTACCTCCCTTGTTTCAAAAATATGACCATTGGGAGTGTTTAATAGTTATTGTGAGTTAGGCAATGGTTGTTGGACATTACTGTTAACTTCCTCTTATAAGTGTTCTTTAGCCAACAATACTGGCTAGTTCACAATAACCATTAGGTGTTGTACAATGGTCATTGAAAATTCACAATGATCGTGGAGACCAACGAAATCAAAATAAGGAACTCACAAGTAACATAACGATCGTTGGCAGAAATGCAATGACTATTGGCCATGTTTTTCAAAGCAAAACTAAGTTTAAAAATATTTTTTTTTCAAAGTTACAACCATTTTGAAAACTTAGCTGATGAATGTTATTAATCAAATTCAATGAAATAATTATGAATTCAACTAACATATGAACAGTTTAATTAACATCATCCACAATTAAAATCTTTAGCTATAAATTTAAAGAATTTAATAGTGATCAATTCAAGTAACATGATCAATTATCACACAACAATGATCATAAATAGATTAAGAAGGAGAAGAACTTGTTTGAAGCTAATCTAAGGTATTTCCATCAATCATACCAAGTTATCTTTTGATGAATTGCATCCTTTCATCACAAAGATGTTTAGTAAAATTGTCTACTAATTGATGGCTAGTACCAATAAATTTTAATACAACATCTCCATTATTAGCATGATCCATAAAAAAGTCATGTCTTATGTCTATATGCTTGCTTTTAGAATGTTGAGTGGGATTCTTGGACAAATTTATGACACTAGTGTTATAACGCTTAATGGCAACTTGATTTACACCACTTTGTAATCAAGGCATTATTGTTTCATCCATAGGATTTGTGCACAACATAGGCCAGCTACCACATACTCAGCTTTTATAGTTGATAAAACTACTAAGTTTTACTTTTTACTACTCCAAGACACTAAACATTGATCAAATAATTGACATGTATCTGAAATGCTTTTTCTATCTAAGGTAACCCAACAAAATCAACATTAGAAAGTGCATTAAATTCAAATGAAGAACTCTTAGTATACTAAAGTGCTAAGTTGGGAGTACCAATAAGATATTTGATTATGTGTTTTATAGTATACAAGTGAGATTCTTTAGAATTTGATTGATATTTAGCACATAAGCAAACACTGAATATAATATTAAGTCTAGAGGATGTGAGATAGAGTAAACTACCAATCATACCTTTATACAACTTTTGGTCTACCTTCTTACCATGTTTATCCATACTCAACTTGATGTTGGTGGTCATAGGAGTTTTACATGTTTGTTATTTTTCATGCCAAATCTTTTGATTAGTTCCTTTGTATATTTGGCTTGATTGATGAATGCTCCTTCTTTTCCTTATTCGATTTGCAATCTAATGAAGAATTTGAGTTTTCCCATCATGCTTATTTCAAACTCACTCTTCATTACTTTATAGAAATCTTCTCATAAGCAAACATTATTAGCACTAAATATGATATCATCTATATATATTGGCACTAACAATATGTCTATTTTCTTTTTCTTAGAAAACAAAATTGTGTTAACCAAACCTTTGGAGAAACCTTTCTCTACTAGAAAGTTGCTCAGTCTCTCATACTAAGCTCTTGGAGCTTACTTCCAGCCATACAAGGCTTAGGTTAGATTGAAGACATGGTTAGCAAAACAATGCCTATTAAAACCAGGGGTTGTTCAACATATACTTCCTCATCTATGTACCCAGTAAAAAAATGCACTTTTGACATCCATTTAATATAACTTGAAGTTCATATGAGATGTAAATGCAAGTAAAATTCTAATAGCTTCAAGTCTAGTAACAAGTGCAAATGTCTCATCAAAGTCAATCCTTTCTTCTTGGTTATAGCCTTTGGCTACTAACTAAGCCTTGTTCCTAACAATGATTCCATGTTCCTCAAGTTTATTTTTATAAACCCATTTAGTTCTAATAATAGAATGGTTAAGAGGTCTAGGAACTAAAGTCTACACTTTATTCCTTTCAAATTGGTTAAGTTCTTCTTTCGTAGTAAGAACCCAATGTTCATCTCTAAAGGCCTCATCTATAGTCTTAGGCTATATAAGCAAAATTAGTACATGCATTTCTAAAAGATGATCTAGTTGTTACTTGACTTTATGAGTCACAATGATAAGATCTTTTAGATAATCTTTCTTGAAAATCTAGTCCCTTTCTAGCTGAGTTTACTATTCACTAGGATTGGGAAGAGGTGGATCTTCATTTCCTTTATTCCATATGTCTTATAGCTTATCCATATTCTTTGCTTTTTCTTAAATGTTTAGCTCACTTATAGGACCTGCAATATCATTAATATCTCCTTCTTTTCTTGAAAAAGTCAAACCAAATTCATCAAATACAACATGCATTTACTCATCTACAATAAGTTTTTTCTTATTGAATACTCTATACGTTTTGCTAGTAGTAAAGTATCCAAAGAAAATTCCTTTATCAAATATGGAGTCAAGCTGTCTTTAGTGTTTAGAATAAAACACTAGCAACAAAAAACTCTAAAATATGCAATCCTGGGCTTTCTATTGTTCCATAACTCATAAGGAGTTATCCTCAATAGGGGTCTCACCAAGACTCTATTTAAGACATAGCAAGAGGTGTTAACAACTTTAGCCTAAAAGCACTTAGGAAGATTGTACTCATTCAACATGGTTCTAGCCATTTATTAAAGAGTTCTATTTTTTCTTTCTATCACACCATTCTATTATGGTGTTTTAGGAGTTGAAAAGTTATGTGAGATATAATACTCATCACAAAAGTTATCAAACTTAGCATTCTCAAACTCTCCTCTATGATCACTTCTAATGGAAGAGATTTTTAAATTCTTTTGATTTTGAATTCTCTTAGCAAAGGTCTTAAAAGAATTAAATGAGGGAGGAACAATACCGAAGAATATATGGAGTAATCATCTACTATGACAAATACATAATGCCTGCCTCCTAAGCTAGATACACTAGTAGGTCTAAACAAATCCATGTGAAGCAATTGTAATGGTCCATATGAACTTACGTTATTCTTAGCTTTGAATGAAGATTTGATTGGTGTTTACCTCTTTGACATACTTCATAAATTCCTTCCTTTGTAAACTTGATTTCAGGTAGACCTTTTGTAACATCCCTACCAACATTCATTGATATTCTCACATAAACCTATTCATTGCATAAATGATTTGAAATTCCACATAAACATAGGCATTGGATAAATGATCATTTAGATATGTGAATTGGATAAACACGACAATAACATTTGCATGATTGCATTTGGGGCACTTGAACATATATGTAATGTTTATATAGTTGCATGGAAAAATATCTTATGTTGTGTGCATGTTATAACATAATGAATAATGGTGTTTTAGAGCTATTTAAAAGTATAAGGAGCATATGAGGATTAGGAGATGGATGGAGGAGTGAAGAAGAGGGACTAAAAGAGCAAAAGTGAACTTTCAACCAATGGAAATGAGACACCATGATTTTGTCTTATTAGAATAGGTTTAAAAATTGAATTTTTCAACCTTTAGGAGCAGAATACAGAGGATAAATGTGAGAGGCAGCAAAAGAAAGAGAGAGCTAAGGAACAAAGAAAGAAAGGAAGAAGAAGAAGAAGAAGAAGAAGAAGAAGAAGAAGAAGAAGAAGAAGAAGAAGAAGAAGAAGAAGAAGAAGAAGAAGAAGAAGAAAAAGAAGAGGGAGAATAGTAAGCTACCGAGGAAGGAATACTAAACTTTTTTAGTTATGGGAAAATAGGTAAGTTAATTTATCTTCTTCTTGCATGAAATTATTCCCTCATGACATTTTAATCATGCATGGTTAGTAAGAATTATGGAGTATTTGAGGTAAAGCTCATGTATGGAAGTTGAAATTCAAAAGAAACAAGAGCTGATTGTGTTGGTTTTATTATTAGAGTAGAATTTTTTACCCACAATTTCATAACACTAGAAGAGGAATTATGGAAAGTGTAAAATATGAAAGTTGTAGCTTTATACCCCATCTAAATTCGTGTGTGACGAGATATGGCTCCTTCATTAGGGCTAGTTTACAATCAACCGAAATCTCCTCAATCTTTCTATTTTCATATATTTTGATGACCTTATGTGGTGATTTAGACAAAGTACAAAACATGAAATTTATAGGTTTATATCCCTTCTAAATATTTGTAAAACACTTTTGCTTGATTTGTTGTGTGGAAAGAGATATGACTCATCGATTGTGACTGACCTTAAACCCAATGAAACCTCATCTATCTTTTAATTATGTTTTCCAAGAATTTGATGGCCATAGATTCATAATTTGATAATGTGCCAAACTTGAAAGTTATATATTTATGCCTGATCCACATGCCTATAAAATATTTTTGTCATATTTAATATGGTTGTTGAGATGTTACCCCTTCATTATGACTAATCATCAACATATTAAAAACTTGCTCACCCTGAGATTGGTCACATTTGTTTTGGTGACTTTATAAACTGAATTAGGCAATAAGTAAAACATGCATACCATAAAAGGTTGGTCATTTCAAAAGGTGAGTAAAAACCATAATTAGATTTTAACTTGTATGTGTAATAATTTTACGATATGTTTATGTTTTATTACATGCATATGTGATTGAATTGTTACATAGTACATATGAATACAAGTTAAGTGAGAATTATATATTACATGGTATCCTAGTGAATGAACATTTGCATATGGAACTAAAAGGTTGTTGTGATCGACTTGTCAAACACTTGCAAATAACTTGGAAAAGGGACCAGTTTGTCCTTTTGGCACACGTTATTGATCAAATGATTCACTTGTTATATGTTGGCCAACAAAATCAAATGTCACTTGAATCACATGAATTTCTGGGAGCAGTGTTTGCCTTACAAGGTCATGATAAAAATCAATTTATTGCATTTACGCCTGCATAGTCAATTGTTATACTTGTAATGTATCCTGATGGTATTTGATTATTAGTTATGCCATAAGAATTTGATTATTGTTTTTATTCATTGAGTTATGACTTACCAAATTGCAATTATGTTTTTCAGATACTAAAGCATAGGGTTTGGATAATTCGGTGCATAGAGTTTTACATAGAGACACATGGACTATATGTCGTCAGCTAAATTCCAACTCTCTCTTTCCTTATGTCATGTACATATATCTAAATAGGAACATGTTTATGGTCATTAGCCTTGAATATTAGTTAACATATATGTACATTAATTACATGTTATATTGTGTATGTATGACGAATCAACCTTTATGCATATATATTTTCGAACATGAATGCCATGATTTGAAAATGAAAATGCTAATTACAATTTTTGGTATCAAAGCAGGGATAGGTTCCACAGGGATATACATATAAACATGAAATGACTTTTGCACTATTATGCATTATCATATGACATAGTCTTATATGTCTATACATAGTCTTATATGTCTATAGGGCATTAGCAGAGGGTAGTCATGGTAGTACCTATGGCTTACCAAGGGGAGAGGAGTTAACCAATTTACATTCCATAAAAGCACCATGCCAACCATTAAGAGATTAACTTGCTGATAGAGTTAGATCTCCTACACATTCCTATACACAACACATATCTCATGGGCAACCACAATATATAATTGGTGAACCAATAGTGTAAGATCCAAAAATTCAAAGAGAAAGAAGGTATGACAAATTAAAATAGGGTGCAGTTGACGTCAATGGTACCACAGATCCACCAGTGGTAGGTATATGGCTAAAAAGAACACAAAAGAGTTTTGAATTTGATGAGATGCACACCAAAAAAATAGTTTGATTATGCAGTGTCGCTATTACAGTGGGATGCATATGATTGGTAGGAAACCATTCCAGAGAGTGATGTCTAGCCTCCAATGCTTACATAGGATGATTTTCTTCATGAGTTCAATAATAATTACATGTTAAAAGTGTACAAAGATGATAAAAGAAGAAAATTTATGAACCTAAAGCAGGGGGAGATTACTATAACCATGTATGAGGTAAATTTTAATCAATTATCTCATTATGCATCCTTCATGGAGGCCACTAATAAAGACAAATGTCAAAAGTTTGAAGAGGGATTGAGATATGATATCAGAAGTAAGATCACAACTAGAAATCTTGAAAGTTATACCAAGCTAAAAGTTGCTGCAATCAGGGTAGAAAGATTAGAAAATGAAAAGATAATGCGATGAGTAAAAAGAAGGCCTATTGAGTTTATGGGAGATTTTAATGGAAAAAAAAGGTAAATGTGGAGATTATATGCCATCACAGTCCAATGCTAGATGTGGTTACTATAGCTATAGAGGCAGAGAATTAGGAGTTTCATCATATGCAGGCAGAGGTTAAGGCTAAGTTATGTAACAACAACCCTTATGTGTACATTGTGGTAGGCAACATATAAGTGAATGTAGAAATTGATTAGTGGATGCTACTTTTATGGGTCTTTTGATCATATTCTTAGAGATTGTCCTAAAAGATCCAGAATGTCAGAGGGAGGCAGAGGCAGATGCAAAGCTACATCAAAGTCCATAGTTGAAGTTTCAAAAGCAAGTGGAGTTGAAGTATCATTTGGCAAGGGCAGAGGCAAAGGTAGAACAACCATAATTGGCCAAGGTATGAGCCAATCAGAAGGTCAAAATTCTAGACCCCTAACATAGGCCAGAGTCTCAGCCACGACTAGGCAAGAAGTTGTTGTTGCTCCAAAAGTAATCACTTGTAAACTTTTTCTCCATGGTTTAGAAGTTGATGCATTAATTGATCATGACTCCACACATTCATTCATTTCATTGAACATGGCATCAAAATTGTGTAGTAAACATCGACCTTTAGGTTTTAATCTATGTGTTAGTACTCCTTTGAGAGATGTGATGATTATGGATCAGGTATGTTGTGATTGTGTGATTCACATTGATGGCATTGAGTTGAATGTTGATCTAGTACTGTTGCCACTCTGTGAATTTGATGTGATACTGGGTATAAACTGGTTATCTAAATATCATGCAATAGTGAATTATTTTACTAAGGAAATCATTCTGGAATCTCTAAGTCATACAAGGGTTGTGTTTCAAGGGGAAAGACAAATTGTACCTGCATGCCTAGTTTGTGCTATCAAGTCTTTTCGCATGATTAAAAGTAATTGTGAGGCTTATTTGGCACATGTGGTAGATATAAGGGTTATAAATGAATTACTTGAGAATATTTTAGTGGTAAATGAGTTTTCAGATGTATTCCCAGCTGTCTTATCTAGGTTGCCACCTGATAGAGAGATAAAATTCACAATTGAGTTAGTCCCAAGAACTACACCGATATCCATTCTACCTTATAGGATGGCTCTAGCTGAGTTGAGAAAATTAAAGACACAATTGCAGGAACTACTTGAAAAGGGATTCATCAAACTTAGTGTGTCACCTTGGGGTGCTCCAGTATTATTTGTTAAAAAGAAAGATGGGACAATGAGGCTGTTATTGATTATAGGCAGTGAAATCGGGTTACTGTGAAGAATAAGTATCCTTTATTAAGGATAGATGATCTGTTTGACCAAATTACAAGGAGCATGGGCGTTTTCTAAAGTTGACATGAAATCAGGATATTATCAGCTCAAAATTTCAAAGCCAGATGTACCGAAGATAGCTTTTTGAACCAGGTATGGGCATTATGAATTTTTGGTGATGCCATTTGGTTTGACTAATGCACTAGCTACGTTTATGACTCTTATGAACAAAGTGTTTGAACCTTACTTAGATAAATTTTTAATTGTGTTCATTAATGACATACTGGTGTATTCAAGAAGTAAAGAGGAGCATGAACAACATTGAAGGATTATGTTGCAAATTTTGAGAGAAAAATAGTTATTTGCTAAATTAAGCAAGTGCGAGTTATGGATTGACCATGTGATATTTTTAGGACATATAGATTCTTAAGAGGGCATAGAGGTGGATCCAAATAAAATTTAAGCAATAGTAAAATGAGAAACCCCAAAGAATATTACAGCTGTCTAAAGTTTCTTAGGACTAGTTGGGTATTATCATCTATTTATTGAGAGATTTTCACTTATTATTGCTGCTTTGACTAAGTTATTTCAGAATAATGCAACATTTTAGTTGTCTAAAGCATGTCAGGAGAGTTTTGACAAATTAAAAGATAGATGGACATCTGCTCCAGTGTTAGCCATTTTATCAGTAATGGAGAATTTGTAATATATAGTGATGCCACTCATCAAGGTTTAGGATGTGTTTTAATGCAACATGGTAAGGTAATTGCATAGGCATCTAGACAACTGAAGACTTATGAATTATCTTACCTAGTACATGACCTATAACTTGTTGTCGTTGTGTTTGCTTTGAAAATATGGAGACATTACTTGAATGGAGAAACTTTTCAAATATTTACAGATCACAAGAGCTTGAAGTATATGATGAGCCAAAAAGAATTAAACATGAGACAAAGGCAGTGGTTAGAACTACTACAAGATTATGATTGCACCATTGAGTATTACTCAAGGAAGGCAAATGTGGTTGGTGATGCTTTGAGCAGGAAATCAAGAAGCAATGTAGCTTATTTATAGGTACTTTTATTGTCTTATTTAGTTTAATTACGAGCTATGAATATGAAACTAAACATACAAAAGAATGGGGGATTGATTGCTACTTTTCAAGTGAGATCAATGTTATATGATCAAATTAAAAAAGCACATGGCAAGGATCCAAAGTTACATAGAATGATTGAAATAGTAAAATAGGGGAGACATGGTGATTTTAATATTCAAAATGATGCCTTGATGTTGGATTCTCGTATTTGTATGCCTAATGTTGATAACTTACAAAGAGAAATCCTAGAAGAAGCACATAATGCTCCATATGCCATACATCCGGGAATGATGAAAATGTATAATACCCTATGATCTTATTTTTGGTGGCCTAAAATGAAGAAAGATGTAGCAACCTATGTTTCAACATGTTTGACTTGTCAGTAGATCGAAATGTAATATCAAACACCAGTTGAAAAGTTGAAACCATTGACGATTCTAGTATGGAAATGGGATAGAATAATCATGGACTTTGCATATGGGTTACTAAGAACTTTGAAAAAGAATGATGCTATATGGGTGATCGTTGATAAACTAACTAAGTTAGCTCATTTTTTGCCTATTTGATGGGGGTAGTTCACTTAAACACTTAGCCAAGAAATATATGGATGAAATTGTCAGATTATATAGTGTTCCAGTGTCCATTGTATCGAATAGAGATCCATGATTTTCATATCGATTTTGGGTTAGTTTACAACAGGCTTTAGGTACCAAGTTGAGTTTCAATACTACTTTTCATCCTCAGACAAATGGGCAATTAGAAATGATAATTCAGACACTTGAAGACATGTTTCGAGCTTGTGTGATAGAGTTCAAAGTTGCATGGGATGAATATATTGCCTTGCTTGAATTTTCTTATAATAATCATTATCATAGCAGTATATAGATGGCACTATATGAAGCACTGTATGGAAGAAAATGTTGGAGTCCTATCTACTAGGATGAAGAAAGGATGCATGTTTTAGAAGGGTCAGAACTAGTGCAAGACACTGTGGACAAGGTGAAGGTAACCAAGAGCAAACTTAAAGCAGCACAAGACAAAAGAGCTATCTAGACTAATGATGAGCCTGCTAAGCTAAAAACTCAAAAATATGGCTTAAACAAAAATTGGCACATAAAAATGAAATATAATAAATAAAATAAAAGATGAGAGAGTGTAAATGACCAATAGGAAAATGGCATCACAACAAGAGTACTATGGATTAAAAATGATGAGCCAACACGTTAAAGGAATTAGTCAAAACAACGAGATGATCTAGTGTGCTAGTATCAAAACTAGTAGTCATACATTTTTTCAATATATAATATGCAACTTATAATGATTCATGACAAGTATAGTACTAAAAGAAAATACATTTGCAAAATGAAAATCATCCTTGTCAAATATTTCTTGGTACTAAAGGAAATACAAGAAGTTCTTTCTCTGTGTACTCATTATTATTATGAATATTTTGATGAGATTAAAAAGTCCTATGCCTCTAAGTATTATGTAGCCTAGCCTTAAAGTTAGCATCATTAGAAGTATAGATCTCTAAATAAAGATGTGATAGTTGTAGCAATCAACCCATATGGCCTCCACCTTACTTAGGAAATGCTAAATCATAAATCCTTGTATGAAGGTAGGAAGAAAGCCTATTGCATCCTGTGTAGATTTGAACTGATGACATGCTCTAGCTAGATCTAAAAGTTACTTGTTATCAAAGTCAGAATGATCACACACCCTTCATAAGTCCTCAAGATGACACAAGTTAGTCTCAATTAAGGACAAGTCCAATGCATATTAGAATTTTAAATATGAGATAGCCATTCAGTATATTCTGCTTTGTTAAAGCAGGCCTTACCAGATGGCAGTTCAAATGATGTTATGAGAAGTAATGTTGCATGCCCACATTAAGATCTTTTAGTAAAACTAATTTATGTTGTAGACATATCTAAAAAATAATCAAGAAAAAGAGCTTATTAGATTGAAAATTTGAAAGGGCATTGTTAATAAAAATGAGTAGCCTGCTAGATAAAACTTGTAATGGTCTAGGCAAAAGTTAGGACATAATAAAAATAAATAAAAAAAAATATATAAGAGAAACTTATACTTAAAGCAACAATAAAATTTTGTTTAAAAGATGCACTATTGCTTAGAATGGCCTCACCATAATCATGAAAATTATAGCCTTTCCCAACTTGATCTTCCCAAGAGTGGCAAAACCTCTAGATCAATCTCTCCATCTTTTTTTCACAACAAAAATTCTCCCATCAAGATAGTAACCAAGATGCGAGTTTGAGTATCCTAACATGGCCTCTCGAAGAATAAAGAGTGACAATCTTTTCTTCTCCTAAAATATATGTGGGTAACTCATCATATTGCAAATCAAACAATTTCATTATTTTTTGAATTTGTAAGTAACCTAAGCATGGTAGCGAAATTCGGTCTGCATTAGTAACATGACAATCAATAATGGTACCAAATTCCTTTAGTAGGGGTAGATCTCGATCTAACCAAAGTGGAAAGAATGGATGGTTGGATCCCATAAATCTCAAGCTATGTAAAGAAAATTAGTATTGAGTTAGATAGATGAAACATTGTGGAAGGCTTTGAAGATTGCCTAAGGTAGATAAGACCAAATTTGGGTAAGAAGTGACTTCAAAAAGGCTCTAGCCATTTAGGAAAATATGAAAAAGGCATATCTTTTAAGGAAGGGGGTTTATAGAAGAGAGAGAGGATGGAAAGTGCATGACAACCGTGAATAGTATGGATGACTATATAAACTGCCTAAGTAGTTTGTATAGATAAGTATTGGCCAGTACAGAAAAATTAGTGATATGCATAGACCATTTGTCCAATAATTTCTATAGTAGAGTTCCTTTGTATTTTAGGCATCCAGATCAAAATGTATATAGGTACCTCATCATATTGTAAATCGATAAATTTCATTATTTTCTTTATATGTTGGTAACCTAAGCAAGGTAATGCAATTTAATCTACACTAGTAATATGATAATCAAGAATGGTGCCAAATTCCTTTAGTAGGGGTAGATCACAATCTCATCAAAGTGGAAAGAATGGAAGGATGGATCCCATAAGTCACAAGCTACTTGAATAAAATTAGTATTAAGTCATACAAATAAAAGGTAGTGAAGGACTTTAGAGCCTACCCAAGGTAGATCGAACTAAATTTGGGTGGGAAGTGAATTTAAAAAGGCTCTAGCTATGTTGGAAAATGTGAAGATGGCAAATCTAAGAATGAAAATTAATGAAGGGGTTTTATAGAAGAGGAAGAAGATGGGAAGTGCATTATAATTATGAAAAGTAAGAATGACTATATAGAATGCCAAAGTAGTATGTATAGCTAAGTATTGGTTTGTATAGACAACTTAGTGTTCTATGCATACCATTTTTTTAGTAATTTTTGTAGCAGAGTTTCCTTTATATTTTAGGCATCTAGATCAACCTATACTTATTTAAATAAGCACATACATACATAAATGGATGAAATTTATACATGCATTCTTCCAAGTCACGTACAAGATATCTAGAAAATAAACAAGGCATATATTTCTAGCAAAAAGAGTTAGAATGTGACAAAATATAAGTGCTTTCACCTTGAAAAGACTTAATTAGCCTAAGCATCCAAAAATAACATCTAAAAATAGGTCCTAAAACCCGTTCAATAATTGTACTATAATGTTAAAGTGTTTAATAATCCAAAAAAAGAAAAGGAAAAACCCTAATGACTAAAATGTCCTAAAAAAGAAGGAGAGAAATCACAATTGGCTCAGTTTTCCTCATCCTCATCATTAGAGGTGCCCCTATAACTCTTAGACTTGATGGGAACTAAGTGCTCCATCTAGGATCGAAGCTTTAATAGCTCGTTATGCATTTCATGAAGGTATCAAACTTGATACTAAAATGCCTCTTACAACAAACATAGGGTCAGGATGGTTAGGTCACGTAACACGTAAACATTACTTACATTATTACTAACATGAACCTAGTAAATATGTTGCATCACTATCATTTTGAGCATAACAATCAAGTCAAATATGGCCTTAACCTGAATGCAGTGGATTTATATAAAGAGGAAACAAAGTCAATAAGCATAACAAAGAATGAAAAATGCAAAAGTAGAAATATAACTAAGTGATATTTGTATAAGTTGTGTTGACTAGGTCGAAAGTGCATGAAAATCGAGTGATGTCTAGAGCCATCATAGAATTGATCAGAGAAGCCACACTTATCCACTAAGCTCGTTAGAAATAGGTCTAGTTCTCCCACCACAATGGGTTCTAGACTATAAGCATCAACAACTTGAGCCTATTTGTAACTATTTACTATAAGAGCAGGCTTTATAGGCCTCCTCCTTGAATGAGCCATTGTGCCTTGAGCCCTAGAGTGTAACATTGTCTCGATATGAGCCTTATGTCGAGGGAAAGCTTTAATATGCCCCTTTGGTAGTGGATTCATCCTCACCAGTGGCTCAACCATCTAGGCTTGGTAACCCACATTCTAGTAATAAGATGCTTCATAGGTTGTAACACAAATGCCAATTGATAGTCATCACCCTTCAGGTCAACTTCCTATAACATATTAAAAAATAGGCATTAAGGCATAACTTAAGCATTCAACCCTTCTCGCTAGAGCAAGACTTGCTCTCTAGGGTACTATTCCCTAATAGTGGTCCCCATTAGTAGTCAATATCCCTAAGAGTGCTCCTCAGCCTGCACAACCTCAGGCTACCACCTACCTACTGGCCCCTTCCAATTTTGGTGAAATTGTAGAAAAACGAAATACATAACTGTAAATGATCTATTAGACTCTCACATATTATGGAACTAACAGTCTAATTTTTATTTTATAGATTAAACATACTAGGTCATCATCAACTCATTCAGGCAATTACACTTGACCCTTGAGGACATCTTGCCATGGTGCACGAAGCTTTAATGGGCGAAGTAAGGATAATTATAACATCCTCAACCTAATTAATTTGAATTTTAATTATGATATATTTGCATATATGCATCACATGACTTAAGCATGAATACTTAGATCATAGCATTTGAGGTATTTGAATATGAATATGATATTTACATAGTTGCATGGAAAATTGTCATATGTTGTATGCATGTTATAATGTCTTAAATAAAGGTGTTTAGGAATTTATTAAAAGTATAAGGAGCACATAGGGATTGGTAAATGGGTAGAGGTGATAATGGAATGAAGAAAAGTGATTAAAAGAGAAAATTTCAACTTCCAACTAATAAGAACAAGCCACAAATATTTTGTCTTATTAAAATAAGAATACAAACTGAAATTCTTTACCATTAGGGGCTAGTAAGAGAGGAGAAAAAAAAAGGAAATACAATAGAAGAAGGAGAGCAAATAAAGAATGAAAGAAAGAAAGAATGAAACAAAGAAGAAGAAGAAGAAAAAGAAGAAAAAAAAGGGAGAAGAAGAAGTTAGCTAGGAAGAAATCTTAAGGCTTTCTAGCTTTGGCGAAAGGTATGTGATTTCATATTTGTTTCTCGATGAAATTTCTCTTCCATAGAATATTAATCATGAGCAATTAATTGGAGTTATAAACTAATTACAATTAGGATTCATGTGTGAAAATTTGTTGAGAGTGAATATGAGTTGATTTCCTTTAATTTTGTTTTATGGGAAAATTATTACACACATGGTTTCATAACCCTAGAAGATGAATTAGGAAAAGTGCAAAGCATGAAATTGCAAGTTTATGTCTCATATAAATTCTTGTAAAACAATTTTTCCAAATAAGTTGTGTGAGAAGAGATATAAACCTTTGATTGTGACTAACTCCAATTGAAAACTGCCCAATTATTATTTTTATTTTCTAAGAATTTTGTGGGCCTAGAGTGGGAATTCAATGAAGTGTAAAACTTTAAAATTGTAGCTTCATGCCTTAGCTAAATGTCTATAATGCAGTTTTGCTTTATTGTTAAGTGATATGGCTCCATGATCAGGACTTATCTTGCACCTATTTATGCCAACAAAGTTTGAGAATGACTACTTCTTTTGAGGACCTTCAAAGCTAAATTAGAGAATGTGTGAAGATTAAAAAATGTTCATTTATTTATAAAGTAAGTGGAATAAATTATTTTTTCAATTGGACTTCTACATTGTGAGATATGTCTATGTTTAAGGGACTGTTTAGCATATAATTACAACTAAAATAGGGCAAATTTCTAAAATTTACCATAAATTGTGTAGTTCATATTTGTAAGATGAATTTTGGATATGTTGTACCCATATATATATAAGTTAGTAAAAAAAAAAAAAAAGAACCAAGTCATTTGGATTTGTGGGGGGAAAACTAATTATAGAAATAGTCTACTAAGGTCATAATATATTATAAGAGCATACATGCAGATTGAGATAAAAATGGTATAAAAGTCTTACATTATCATCATGGACTAATTTGGTGTATTGGAATATGTCCTCAAGGCATTGAAGATAATATAGAAAATAAGTTGGGGCCATCCATGGCTTAATAATTTGAAGGAGGAGGTAAGTAAATAACTAATGGTATATAAACATGTGATTGGTTAAATGTTGTAACCTTATACTTGATGGATTGAAATGTTATTTAATAAGTATTAATAGATACATTGATGAAAGGATTAGTTTACTGTTGAATTATTTATTTTTATAAGATATTGATAAATTGTGACTTAACTATGGAAGTATGTTATGGCATGGTTTGTAAGGTTGATGAGTGTCTATTAGTCATTATATTGCAAGAATTTTGATGGATTTATAAATGATTTGCTCAAGGACTAATACTTGATATTGTTGAGCAAGCAATAACATGTGATAATTTATTGTAATAACATTTAACAGTCTATGTAGCAATGATCTATAACATGTGTGGTAATAATATATGATATCCTATGTGGCAACAATATTTGATAACTTATGTGACAATAATATCTATAGCCTTGTGGCAATGATATCATATAACCCGTGTGGTAACAAATTATAATAGCATGTGTGGTAATGACATTTGATAGCTTGTGTGAGATTAAAGATTAAAAACTTTTTATCTTGTGCATGGATGAGATGAAGAGCTATTTATATTTAAACATTTGTTTTTTTATTTGTGATTAAAGTATCATTATGTGTTTATTTATTGAGTATGTAAGCTCATACCTTTGTGTTAAATTTTCTTTTAGAAGGACTAGACTTGAGATTGCATTCATTCTGCATTTTGAAGTTGCTAGCAATCTGATAGAGATTGGGCCAGTATGCAGTCTATTAGTATTTTAGTTTATTTAGCCATGTATATTTTGTTGTAAATAGTTACTATGTTATGATACAAGATACATAGTGTTCAAAACAATTGAAGGAAGGTATTTTAATAATAATGGGGTAACATGAAAGAATTTTAATAATGTTATGTAACTTTAGTACTCTATGCTTTTATGAATGAGTTAATGCAGGTGCTTTAGAAATTATTAGTAATTAGAATGTCACATTTTAGTGGTATCAGAGCAAGTAAATCATTATGTAGACATATGTAATATGAACATGTTATACATGATATATGCATTGTTTTAATACTTGCTTGCATTGGCATATAAGAGTATGGATGCACTTGGTAGAGTTCATGTTGGCCTAGAGGTTAGAGATGAGTATGTTGAGTCTGTTCATGCATGTGAGCATGTTGACCATGTTGCAGAGAATCTTGAGATGTCAGGGAATAATCTAGCAATAGGTGTAAATCAAAATATCATACATTTTGTTGAGATGATGTAGAGATTTGCAGCACAAGCATATAAAGGGACTACTATAGATAAGAAGTATGACAAATTGAGGAAGCAAAGGGTAATTAACTTTGAGGGTACTACAGATCCTGCTAAGGCTGAGGGGTAGCTTAGAAGAAGTGAGAGAATCTTGAACAGGATTGAATGCACACTAAAGCAAAAGATGAATTATACAATATTTTTGCTTTAAAAGAATGCCTTACATTGGTGAGAGACTATTCTAGGTAGCACTGTTCAATTTGATTGCATTGTATCATTTTATTTCTATTATATTTGAAAAAAAGAATCAAATCATTTGGGTAATTATATCCAAAGTTATTATCGTGAGAGTGTAGTAAGCTCAGGTTGCCACATAAGAATAATATGATTAAATACTAGGTCCATTTGCATGGAACATGACCATAGTTGCATACCATGCATCCAAGCTCATTTTGAAATTTTATAATGGTATATGTATCAAATTTTAGGATTCTAGCACATTGAGAAAGCGCAAGAGAGAGGTCCAAACCTACCATAAATGTTGGTCGCATCAAAAGGTGAGTAAAAGCCATAATTAGATTCTAATGTGTATGTGTGAGGATTTGATGATATGGTTGTATTCTATTACATGTATATGTGATTAAATTGTGACATTTTACATGTAAATACAAGTCAAGTGAGATTTATATGATCTTAATGATTCATGGTGTACCATTGTGAATGAACACTTGCATATGGAACTAAAGGATGTTGTAACCGCCTTACCAAACACTTGCAAATCACTTGGAAAAAGAACCAATATGTCCTATTAGCATAATTTTATTGATCAAATGATTCACTTGATTTATGCTAGCTAGCAAAATCAAATGATTCACCTGAATCACAATATGTCCTAAGAGTAGTGTTTGCCTTGCAAGGCCATAATAAAATCAATCTATTGCATTTGCACTTGCATAGTCACTTCTTATACTTATAATGTATCTTGATGATATTTGATTGTTGGTTACATTAGAAGAATCTTATTATTGTTTTTATTCATTGAGTCACAACTCACCAAATACAATTATGTTTTTCAGACATTGAAGCATAGGGTTTGGATACTTTTGAGCATACAATTTGGCATATTGACACGTGGAGCATAAGTCTACTCTCTCTCTCCTAATGTCATGCACATGTACCTAGATAGGAATTAGTTTATGGTCACTAGCCTTGAACATTAATTAACATATATGTACATTTAAATACATGTTGGATTATATATGTATTATGTAGTAACATTTATGCATATGAATTTTTCGACATGAATGCCATGATTAGTAACTAAAAATTGTTGTTATATCTTAGGTATCCATTCCACCTTATAAGATAGTTCTATCAGAGTTGAGAGAGTTGAAGACTTAGTTACAAGAATGACTTAAACAAGAATGACTTAAAACAAGATTCATTAGACTTAGTGTGTCACCTTGAGGTGCACTAATGTTTTTTTGTTAAAAATAAAGATAGGACAATAAGGTTGTGTGTTGATTATAGGTAGTTAAATCAAGCCATTGTGAAGAACAAAGATCATTCACTAATAATAGATGATATGTTTGACTAGTTACAAGGAGCATGAGTGTTTTCTAAAATTTACTTAAAATATGGCTATTATCAGCTTAAAATTTCAAATCTAAATGTACAAAAGACTACTTTTCGAATGAGGTATGGGCATTACGAATTTTTGATGAGGCCATTTGGTTTGACTAGCGTACTATCTGCATTCATGGCTCTTATGAATAAGGTGTTTCAACCTTACTTAGACAAATTTGCAATTATGTTTATTGATGACATACTGGTGTATTCAATGACAAAAGAGGAGCGTGGACAATAATTAATAATCATATTGCAAATTATGAGAGAAAATAATTATTTGTTAAATTAAGCAAATGTGAGTTATGGATTGATCATGTAGTATTTTTGGGCCATATAGTTGCTGAAAAAAGCATAGAGGTGGATCTAAACAAAATTGAAGTAAGAGTAAAATTGGAAACCCCAAAGAATGTTCTAAAAGTATGAAGTTTCTTTAGACTAGCTAGGTACATATTATCATCGATTTGTTGAATTCTTTTCACTTATAACAACTCCTTTGAATAAGTTACTTCAGATAAATGCAACACTTTAGTGGTTTAAAGCATGTCAAGAAAGTTTTGATGACTTAGAAAATAAATTAACATCTACTCCAGTGTTAGCCATTCCTACAATTAATAGAGGATTTATAGTTTATAGTGATGCCTCTCATCAAGGTTTGGGAGGTGTTTTAATACAACGTGGTAAGGAAATTGCATATGCATCTTAGAAAACATGGTAACGTAGTTTATTGCAATGCCTCTCATTAAGGATTGGGATGTGTTTTAATGCGACAACTTATGCTCCATACATCTATATGCAAAACTTCATGCTCTCAAGTACCAAAATCTTATTCTTCATTATCTAAAAAAAAATTGCAATTTGGTGAGTCACGACTTAATGAATAAAAACAATAATCAAATTCTAATGGCACAAGTAACATTTAAATATTATTAGGATATATTACAAGTATAAAAATTCACTATGCATGTACAATGCAATAGATTGATTGATTTTATCATAGCTTTACAAGGTAAACACTACTTTCAAAAATTCTTATAATTCAAGTGACATTAGATTTTATTGGCTAGCATATAACATGCGATTCATTTGATCAACAACATGTGCCATACTAGGACATATCGATCCATTTTCTAAGTGATTTGCAAGTGTTTGACAAGCCAGTCACAACATCCTTTTAGTTCCACATGTAAGTGTTCATTCACAATGGTATATAAAGTAATGATTAAGATCATATAAGTCTCACTTGACTTGTATTCACATTTAAAATGTCACAATTGAATCACATATACATGTAATAAAATACA
>CATIWR010111095.1:0-12721 GCA_949677035.1 Omphalea diandra
TCTAATTTGAGGTGAGCCTTCCTAATGAAACAATGAATGTTAACATGCCCATATTTCATGCAATAATGAC
This sequence comes from Omphalea diandra, assembly GCA_949677035.1. Classification (NCBI taxonomy): domain Eukaryota; kingdom Viridiplantae; phylum Streptophyta; class Magnoliopsida; order Malpighiales; family Euphorbiaceae; genus Omphalea; species Omphalea diandra. The sequence goes on from CATIWR010111095.1 coordinate 71, forward strand.
ATTGGAGTTTAGACTTAGGAGTCTTTCTCCTTTGCACATATTTAGTATGAGTAGGGGTTCTTCTCATAGCATGGTCATGTGAATGCATGCGTGAACATGTATGATGAGTAGGAATAGAAAATTTTTTATGAGAATGACTATGTTTTTTGTTGTAAATGTAGGCATGGTTAGCTCTTTGAGTCTTGGCTTTAAAGCTTTGGAGAGCCTTCCCTTTGCCCTTAAGCTTTGGAGGCTTAGTGTTAGGAGCACTTTTCTTTCCAATTACCTCAATGCTTAAGGTTTGAGGTTGTAAAGCCCTAACAAATATAGTTTGAGATGATGAGGAAGCTCCATTAAAGCCTAAACCATATCTAACTAGCGGTGGTCTTTGTGACACAATCAATATGTCTAAGGCTTCTTTTCCTTAGTGGAACTTAGAGATTGATCTTCTAAGCTCAATGACTTCTCCTTTAAGAGTGTCATTCTCCTTTCTTAATAAAGCCATAAAAGACGATGAAGTGGAAAGTTTTTCTACTGAATTTTTGAGTTCTTCATTAGAAGTCCTCAACTCATTTACAAAATCACTAAGAGTATTGTATTCATCTTCTAATTTTGAACACCTTTTTTTTATAAGTTTTCACTTGTGACTTGTACTTGTCACATCTCATTGTTAGATCCTCTAGAAGCTCTTCGTCTATCTCATCAATTTTCAAAATCAAAATTAGAATGAGAGGAAGTACTTACCTCATTTGAAAATCTTCTTGTGCCATAAAACATATGTTGGCAACCTCTCATTCTTCTTTTTCTTCACTTGAGCTATCATCCCAAGTGGCTGAAAAACATTTCTTCTTCTCCTTGTCCCATCTCTTTTTCTTCTTTAATTTGGAACGTTCATACTTGATGTGGCCTTGCTTGCCACATTCATAACAAGTGACTTTGTTGGATTTCTCTCTTGGATTAGGAGCTGTCTTCTTAAAGCCTTTTCTTTCCTTTCTTCTCTTGATCAACTCCTTTGTTCTCCTTGAGGTGATCCTCCTCCTCCTCCTCCTCTTCCTTGTCACTTTCTTCATCACTTGAGGTGATCTCTACCTCCTTCTCTTTTGTTGAAGCTTTAAGAGCTATGGTTTTTCTTTCTTTCTCCAGTTTGTCTCCTTGGCCTCTTAGCTTCTTTATTTGTTCATCTTTTTGTAAGGCCAACTCATGAGTTAAGAGTTTGCCTATCAACACATCGGTTGGAACCTTTCCAATTTTCAGATTTGACTATTGTATACTGCAAACTCTAGCACCAAATTTATCTAGAGGAAGAGTTTTAAGGATTTTTGTGTTTACCTCATAGATAGTAAGAGTTCTTCCAAATTTCTTCATGTTGGTGACAATAGACAAGAGCCTGTTTGTCATTTCTGTGATGCTCTAATTATCTTTCATCATGAAGAGCTCCTATTCGATGACATACATCTCTAAATAGCTTGATTTGACTAGAGTTATGCCTTCATGATAATTCTCTAGAGTCTTCCAAATGGCATGAGCTATTTGATAGTGTTGCACGCTTCCAATTTCTTCTCTAGAGAGTGAGCTTAGAAGAATGGTCATTACTCTCTTGTTCTTGCCATTTGATTTCCGGTGTGCTTCAACCCATTCATCCCTTAGGATTAATTCTTCATTACCATCCACAACCCTGGTGGGTGGCTTCCATTCCTTGATGACCACATCTCAAAGGTCCACCACATTTATGTCAAGATAGATCTCCATCCTATACTTCCAATGAGTATAGTCTGTTCCATCAAAGTATGGCTTGAGTTGTGAGTGGATTCCCTCTTATGCCATGATCTTTGTTCAGCCAATGAAGCTTTGATTGTGAAGTGAGGCTCTGATACCACTTGTTGGCCCTAGGCACAAAGAAGAGGGGGAGGGGGGAGGGGAGGCTTGAATTGGTGTATTAAAAATTAAAATTAGAAAGAGAGAAGAGAAATGAGATGAGAGGAAACACAAGATTTATAGTGGTTCGGGTATAATCGACCTTACGTCCACTCCCTAATTCTTCGAAATTGCGTATTTCACTATCTTTCTAAGGTGTTTTCAAGCTTACACTAAACTTTTACACTTGTGTTTTGAAGGCTCACACAACAACCTAAACACTTTGTGTTTTTAGGCTTACACAACAACCATTACAACTTGTGTTTTAACATGCTCACACAACAACCTCTCTTAGTGTTTTAACAGGCTCATACTATAACCTATTACAAATTGTTGTTTATGCTCACACCTAACAATGACTTAAAGTGTAACAAAGAGTGAGTAACAAAATTGCAAGAGTTTGGGTATAAAGTTATTAATTCTCTTGCATTTACATTTGTTTGGTGAGGTATTTATAGCCTCTACCTACCAAAGAGATGTTGCAATAAAACTGGTACAAAATCATCAAAGTATGCTAGATAGATTTTCGTATTAAATGCTTGACAGTCATTTCGCAGTCGTTACTACTTATTCGCGATCGCAAATTCTAAATTCCATAAGGAAAACCCTGTTTGTGCTTAACGGCTAGTCCACGTGGCAACTTCTGATTAGTGCACTAGGAAAGTATAGCCATTGTCTTTCACCTGCTCTCAAAAGTAGCGATCGTGATTTATCTTGTACAGGACGCGACTCTAGACACGAATTCCTCTACCAAAAGTGTTCATCTTTTTCTATTAGGTTTGTGGTCACTACCAATAAGTTCCCATCATGATTATTGGCTTCCAACGGTTACTTGGGACACTTGTCACGCTATGATTGTGGACCTGTTTGTATCTTCAGTTACTTTAAAATTCGTAGTTGCAACTAAGGCAAGCTTTACACCGTAAATTCGTCTGTCACTTTTGAAGTTTTTCCTTTAGATGAGTCACGACCAAGAATGACTCATGCGATTTCATCTGTCTGATCTTCTAGCAAGTCTTCTAATGGATCGCGATCATAAATTTTAGATTGCGATCGTGATTTAGAAGTTACTTCACATACTTTAAAGATTAAGATTTCTATCCAACTTCTAACTTAAAGACTTTTATAAAAACTGCAAAACAACACTAAATAGAAACATTAAAAATGATCAATCCCCTTTGTCAAGATCAAAAGAGGCCCAAGGCTTAGGGCTAACTACCCTAGTCCAACAATGCCTTAAACCTTAAAGTTGTTTTACTTTTGCTTTTACTGTGCTTTGGCTCTCTCTATCTCTTTCTGTAATTATTGTTATTTTCTTTGATTTACACTTACATCATTCATCAAACACTAAACCAAATGGCACCTAATACTGAATCAACCAAGAGGTATAAGCAATTGGCTAATTCTTACTCAAGCTCTGAAACGGAGGAAAACTTAGCCTTAATACTTGAACAATAAAAGAAAAGAACATCTGAACAATGCTCACCACCTTAACCCTCAAAGAAAGTAAAATCTATCCCAAAATTAAAAGGAAAATGAAAGGAGAGAGAAACAGAGCAAACCCTTCTTGTTCTCTAAAAATTCCAGCTCAAAATAGAGAAGGAGAAGGAATTAGCCCTCAAACGCCTCAAAAGACATCTTGAGGGAGGTAAATTTTTTGAATGGAGTGATTTACAAAGGTATGGGTTGGCCAAATAAGTATAAGATCTTATGACAGGGATGGGTGGGAACTCTTTTATCATATAAAAGAGTAGAAGATCTTATGATAGGGATAGGGTGGGAACTCTCTTTTGTCATGTAAAAGAGTCCTCCTATTTGGAGTTTACAATTGAGTTTTTGACCATCTTATAAGTTATGGGAAGTGATTACCATGCATATGCATAAGAAGGCATAATCAACTTCAGACTCTTCAGTAAGAAATACACCCTAAGGCCAAATGAGTTGGCGAAATGCTTTGATGCCACAACTATTAGAATAATAGAGCATCCTCTTACTTTCAAAGTGGATGTGAACTAATTTTGGAAGTTAATCATGAATGGAAAGAGTAACTATAACAGTAATAACAACAAGGCATCAAAGATAGAAAGCTAAACCTTAAAGATAGGTCACTGATTCATAACTTGGAATATCAATGGCATCACACAATCAAATGGTAATTGCACCATCACAAACCTATTCTATCTTTGGTGTATAATGAACAAGCGAAGGATCTCACACCCTTGTTCTTGATGCAAAGGATCAATAGCCATATGGATAAATGGAATGAGTTAATGATGGGGCATTACACAACTAGGATTGCCAAGTATGTAAAGGCTATTCCCTCAATAGAAGAAGAACTTGAGGAATTAAACATCGTATTAGAGAAACCACCACATAATGAATCCATTTGTGAAAAGATGTTGTTAAGCATGGGCATCCTTTAAAGGCTTAACTTTGGCTTAACAAAGAGAATTCTAGAAAAAAGAGAAATACCTGACCTAGAATAGGATGATGAAGAGGTTAAGGAAGCCATTTGAATAGGGATTGTTATAGTGGAAAAGACTGGAACTAGTTTGCCTGCTCCTACTACTGCTACTTCTCTCTCATTCGTTAAGCAAAATGTCCTTGATCAACTTGTAACCATCTTTATATTGTTCAAAGGGTTAAGTGTTTCACTATCTCTCTTTACCAAAAGGTATAAAAACTTTAAAGGGATATGAAGGATGTCAACCAGACCTTAGATTGGATTATGGCAAGGCTAAATTAGCCACCTGAAAGTCCAACTACTACAACAAAGTCAGATGCAACCGCAAAGTGTTAGGACAAACCCTAAAACCACTCTGAATAACCTCACCTTGAATCATCTTTTTCATCTCATATTGCATATTTTATCTTTGTTGTATCTTTATTTTCTAAAAAAAAGTTGATGTAAGGGATAACAGTTCATTAATGTTATCAATATTTTCTCTTTTTGCTTATACCATTATTTGAGATTTCATTTCCCTTGTTGTTGCTATACTTTTATATTACCTTTTAATAATGACACTGGGGGAGAAGTACTAAGGGAAAGTAATAGTATAAGTAAATAAGTTAGGGGGAGAGGGTATGAGAAAAGTAGGCCAAGGAAAAATGTAATGCATGTAACTTGATTTTTGTATGAGTTTGTTTTGAAAAAAACTTGGTTTGTAAAAATTTTGAAGTAAATGGGGAGTAAAATGATCTATTATAACTTATGCACTTGAAATTGAATCACATTGTTTAATAGTTGTTACTACTTAAGGTTTATATGATGTACATTTTTCCACTTATTGCAAGATTATTTATCCTTGATAGATTGTGTGTCATCATTAAAAAAGGAAAGAATGTTGAACCTAGCTTAGAGGTTGATGAACCAAACTTGTTTTGATAGTTACAAACATATCTAAAAGCTAACTCTTGTCTAAGTTAGTGCATAAAATCTTATAGGTACATCAATCTTTTGATCCAAGGCTTTTGGAAAAAGAGTTTGGTTAAAAACTCTAAGTATTTAAAGTCAATAGGTGTTGTTGCATTTCAACAGGCCTTGTGACTTCATCAACGAGCGTTAAAGATTCTCAATAGGTATTGAAGTGACACCCAAAAGTTAGTAAAGTCTTATGGACCCCTTAACTAATGACTCTCAAGAATCAACAAGCGTTGGAAAACTCAAACACTTGAGCTTCGCAAGTTGACCTTCATAACGGGCATGGCTCATTGAGATCTCAACAGGCGTTACAATTTTACAATGGTTGTTGGACCAAAAGACTTAATGTGAACAAAACTCTAAAGCCTCAAAATAAGCATTGGAAAAGATCCCAGGCAAAGTTAAAGGTTTTGGATCCTCCAATGAGGCACCCTCATACTTGCAATAGACATTGAGACCCTCTTCAACGAGCATTGAAAGCAAGCTAAAAACCATTGAAGTACTGTAGAAAAACTTAAAAAATAAAGCATCAAGCTTCACTTCCTTCTAGAAACTTTAATGGGCATTGTCCATATCTCAACAAGAGTTGAAGTTAAATTCCAACGGGCGTTTAGAAGCTCCACAGTCGTTGAAGGTGTTAGTGTCTAAAAAATTGAGAAAGTAAAAAAGAAGAATATAGGTAAATCTCTCTCTAACAACTAGTTTCAAAGGGCATTTTAATACAATCAATGGGCGTTGATGTTATATTCTCACCTAACAACGAGAGTGAAGAATATCCAACAAGCGTTGAGTGACTACTTTATGAGATAGAGTGACAACCTTCTTTTTAATGACTAGTTTTGTGTCTCTGCCTATAAAATGACTCTCCCACAACAAAATTAAGAAATGAAAAAAGAGAAAAATGCTTATAAGTGAGTATATTTTGTTGTGTATGCATTCTTCAATAAAGGGGTGAAAACAAGAGTGATATAGCTTCAAAGTCATCTTCATAATAGAGTTGGCGAATAAGCTTTAAGACATCTCTTAAAACTCTCCACCAAGTCAAGCAATTCTTGTGAGTGTATTCTTTATTGTTTATTGCTTGAGTGAGAGTATCCTTTCTCATCTTTAAGTTATAAATTATTTAGAGAAATTTTTTGGTTTAGGATATCTTAGAAGATCTAAAACCACTGTTGTGAAAGATTTAAGGTAGCACTTGTAAACTACTTTAGGAAATGGTTTTAATAGCACCCAAAAGTCTACTTATAATAGCTTTTTAATGCCCAAAACTACTATTGTAAAGGTGATTGATAACATCTGGAAGCTACCTAGATAGTGAAAGGATTTAGTATGAAGACTAGAGGAGAGGACATAGACAAGATTGTGCTAAAACTCTATAAATTAATTGTCTCAGTTTCTCATTATTTCTGCACACAACTTTAATTATTTTTTAATTACCATTTCCCTATTCAACCTCCCCTTCTAAGGCATCAAGAGACAACATTAGTCCTCTTTTAAATTTTAGTATCCCTTCATAAATGCTCTTTTAGGATTTCACCATTACCTGGTCCTAGGGATCGTACATATTCACTATCCCTTATTGGTAGCGGAATAAAACCACACTTAGGAAAGAGCCACTAAGCCTTGTATGCTAGAGATATAAGGTTGGAAGGATATTTTACAAGTAATTTGTGCATCTTATACATACATGCATAGTTTATTGATTCATGCATCATCCTAGTAGCCTTTTATTTTATAGCCATCATCACTTAACTCAAACCCTCATAGAAGAGAAGAAAAAAAAGGGTTAGCTAGGAAAAGTAAAACATGTAGCTCAATTCAAAATCTAGAATTGCTAATGGAGTAGACTAACTGTATGATATAAATAAAACTAATTAAGAGAATAAAGGTAGAATTTAGTCGACTGATAGAGGAGTTAGTTATTAAGGATGTACAATAATGCCATAATGAGAACCTATCGAAGAAAGGAGAGACATCTTTTAATAGAATCGACAAGGAGAAAGAACCAATGGAAAACCCTATCCCCAGTTATTATTGATGATGACCTATTTCGTATGGATGACTACAACAAGAGTAAGGCTACAAAAGAAATGGGTGGCACAACGATGGCTATAGAAAAAGGTGTAGGACAAGATAAGGAGGATGCTAAGTTTGACGATTTTGTCATGAAATTGAAGATAAAAATGTAGATGTGAAGGAGATGAAGCAAGGAGTTGATATTAAGGATCTATTGACTCATAAGTACGAGAAGCTTCAGTCCAATTTTTAGTTCCTTGAGCTCTCTAAATTTACAGGGACTCAAGAAGCATACAATCATGTCCACTCATATTTGCTTATAATAAAGGCTTTTTGGGTCCTGATTAACACTATGTTAGAGCTGTTTAAACTTTCACTAGAGGGGTTGGCTAAGACATAGTATTTCAACCAGCCTTAAATAGTTTGGGAGGATTGAAAAGAATCGACTCAAGCCTTTCAGAGTCATTACTTATGCAATTCAGAGCTAGAGATCACTTTATAAGATTTAGAGTAACTTAAATAGAATATTAATGAGTGCTTCAATACTAATTGGGGAGATGGAAGAAAATGGCCACTAAAGTGAGGACTAGGCCACTGAAAGGGAATGAGTATGGATGTGTTGGGATTTGTAGAACAAGAACAATAAAAAAATAAAAATTTTTCTACATCAAATCCCACCATGGATCCATGCAATTTGATTAAATTGAAAGGAAAGGATCTGAATCTTACCAATTCATGCAAAAAGTTACATATCTGTTAGAAGGAAGAGAGAGGGTTTACATCGGTAACACCCAATCTTGAGCTTAAAATTGAATCTAGATGTCACTAAAGGATGATCGCCTTTTGTGGGTATCCATATGAACAAGCTCTCTTTAAAAATGAGAGTGTGTTGACACTAGGGTTTTTCTCTCTCTAAAAATGTGTTTTGAAAATGTGGATGTTCTATTTGTTTAGAAAACCCTAAAACCTGCATATATATCTTAACCATTATGATATTTCATGCCAACTTTGTATCTTAAAAGATATATATAATATCCTATTTCGTTTTAACCTTTAAAATGAAATAGATATCTAAATAATTTAGATAATATCTCTAATTATTTTAATTATAAATATAGAGAGTACTAAAAACCCAATTCATTTTAAGCTTATTCTATATGTGTGACCCTATAAGTTCACATAATATTGGTAGTGGCCTAAAATCTATTTTGACTCACAAGTCATAAGTGGCCTCTAGCAAGATGTTATAACTACCCAAATTATGTGAAGGTCAATAATATGACCTAACCTATTTTACAAATAGTAGTATAACCCTTTTATCACATTATACCTCAATTGAACATAAGACGTGAATCATGTTGTCTTTATATAGTTTAATTATTTCTCGACCTTTAAGTGGACTGATGTAAAATGACATTGATAACCTTTATCAATTCATTTCCTCATAGTCGTGCAATCTCTTCAGTCTAACTTATCAAAGGGCCCATAGATATATTTCTCATAAATACATGAGAGACAAAATTTCTTCTCAATCACTTATATTTCTTTATATGTACTCCATGTACAATATCAATTTGTATGATCATCCGATTAAAGATAATATTAGACTATATCAAAACATGAAGTTTATCATATTGGAATCTCTGGTGATTTTCAGGTCAGAGGATAAAGTTAATACTATTACATAGGAATCACTTATGACTATTAATCCATGTAGTATTCTTATATTGAGTTAGCCTAATACAATGTTTCTTAAACATGTATCTATGTATTTGATTTAATATCATATATCTATGACTAGAAAAACATAGTTATCAATCAAATACATATATCACATTGATGACTATATCATATATCACAATGATGACTATTATAGAGTGAGGTATAAGATACAAGACCTCATTGTCTCTAAGACTATAGTCCCACCTATTCATGAGTAGTTGAGTATTAGAGAAAATCCTCTCTCAAACTATTACAAGCTTTCACCTCTAACTCAACAAACTTTTATGATAGATTTGGGAGTCCTCAAGAGGCTTGATATGACAGCCTTTGAGAAGGTGCCACCCTTGGATGCTATTATTATTGTTACTATCTATACAATCAATCTAAGGGAAAGCTCAAAATAAGGAGGTGAAGGTGAGTACGAAGAAGAAAATAAGCATTTAGGAAGATAATGATGAGAAAAAGGTGGAAAAACAAATTAGTCATGTCATATGGATTGGGAAGTATTACTTTGGGTAGGGAAGCAAATGAAGAGCCTAGGGTGGAGAAGAAAGTATAACAACCTTTGATTAAGGAGAAAAGAGAAGAGAATACTATCTTAAGATAGTTAAAGAAGACCATATCCATATTAGTATGCAAAAACTTTTGATCACATCGAAGAAACATAAGAAAGCCATGATAGTTTCATTATCTAGTTTGGTTCTCTCTGGGGAGGCTTTTCTAATGGAAGTAATCACCTTGGTATGGAACTTGGACAAAAGAAAGATAACTTTCTCTGATGAAGATTTATCTCTTGAAGGGTGAGACCATAATATGTCATTATTTATTTAGGCTGAAGTAAAGGGAAACACATACCATGTTAGATGATAGATCAAGGATAAAAATATGCCCCTTAAAGTAATTGCCTAAGTTTGGGATATCCACGATAGACCTATAAGCATTTAAGAGTATTATTCGGGTTTATGATGATAGTGGCCAATTATTAAAATCATTAAGACTATGGTAAAGATAGAGATTGTGGAGGCCACAATGGAGTTTATAGTGCTAGGCATCCTAGTGATATGTTTGCTGCTATTTGGGAGATCTTGGTATCACCCTTTAAGAAGAGTGCCATCCATTTTACACTAAAAAGGTCAAGATCCTATATAAGGGCAGAATGCCATTTTTAATGTCAAAGTTTGAGAGGTAATGTATGCATTGATTATCACAGTGCGATATATTAGGGGATTCCAAGCTGTAGGAGTTACTGATAGTTGAGTGGATCCTGTGTTAGTAAGCATTATAGAAGAAATGTATTTTCTTTTTAAGCAAGAACTTGGTAAGAATGCCACAATTGTGCTAAAGCTTTCAAACATCCCTAATTAGACAATTAGGATTGGATTGGGTTATAAAGTCATTCCAAGATCAAGGTTAGAGACCCTCGAGGACCTCTGTTATAATATTTTATGAAAAAAGGAAAAATGGTGGAAAAGGAAGAAAATGAAGTCTAGTAAAAAAAGGAATCACTTGATCACTTGGAAGGGATCTTTTCTAGACAAATGTAGATTAATGAAGTGGAGTTTGGATACTGGAATTATTATGAGACATTTAAAGAAGAAGATTATAAGGCAAAAAGAAAGAGAAAAAGGTTGTGTTTTCCAATAAGGAAGATGAAGAAGAGGAAAACTCCTTTTGGGCTTTATACGGTCCATGAGATGATTGGTATGATTGGCCTTATGAAAAGATAACTTGATCTCATTAGGAGTAGCTATATAACTAGTAAATAATGTAGATGAATGACCTAGCTGAAGGAGAGTAGTCGAGTCAGCTGTGTAAGACCATATGATGACCCAAAATGATGGCCAAATGAATCAAGTAACATTATTGAAGGAAGATACTTAGAAATTAACCTCACTGCTATTTAGGACATAATTGTGACCTCCTTTGAAACTTAAGAGATGAGGATCCTGAGGGATAGGCATTAGAGGAGATAAGGGTGAAAGAAACTAAATTAGATGGAATGGCATTATCAGAGAGCTTTTTGAAGATAAATCTAGGTACTGATTAGATAAGGTAAGAATGTGAGGGGTGGTGAAGGCCATATCTAGTACTAAAGGGGTGAATGAGGCATACACTGAGTAGCTTAATGGTAATGGCATGCAAACTCCCTTCGATTAAGCTAATGAAGATGTTGAAGAGAAAAAGGAAGCTAAAAGCAACTATCACAAAAGAGACCCTAAATGTACTCTTAAAGGAATCCCTGATCCCTGATGTAATTGATGCTTTTATCTCGACCTCATTCAAAGATGATCATGTATTCATCTTTAAGTTTAAGGTAATGAATTATGAATTTGCTTACTTATGTGATGTCTTTCTTGATAATACTATGCATGCCATGCATCATTTTTATGAGCATATTTAATATTAATTTTGTACATATCACTACATTTAATCTCAGTACATAAGAAAATTTCAAAATTTTGCTAATCATCAATGACATCACACTTGAAGAAAGAAGAATGTTTGAGCAGCTATTGAGAAAGTATCAGAGGGACTTTCTATAAACGTATGAAGATAAGCTAGGAGTTGATAGACGGATAGTCGAACATATAATTCCCACCTACCAATATATGAAGCCTATAAAGTAGAAGCTCAAACGAATGTGACTAAAGGGGCATAGTTAGTGAAGGAAAAAGTAGACAAGTGACTAAAAGCTAAGTTTTTGGAAGTGGTTAGATAATATAGTCCCTATACCTAAGAAAGATGGTCGAGTAAGGATGTGTGTTGACAATTAGGATAGTTAATTCTAAGTTTAGAACCTCTTTTGATTTTGACAAAGGAGATTGATCATTACTAATATTTTTATTAAGTGTTGATCTTGCAGAAAAATAAGTCTCCCAATTGCCAAAAATCAGACAGACTAAATCGCGGAGTCATTCTCGGCCGCGAACAGGCAAAACGAAGCAAACCAAAAATGACAGACGAATTCGCGGTCTGTATCGCGTCGGAGTCGAGACCGCAAATTACAAAAAGCTTCACAATGGAAAGATATCCACAATCAGATCTTGACAAGTGTCCTAGCAAGCCGTTGAAAGTCAAAAATCGCGAAGGCTACATGTTGGTAGCGACCGCAATTTTTGACTGTAAAAATTGCAGATTTTGACAGACTGATTTTCGGTTAGAATCGTGGTCTACACAAATGAATTAGCGACCGCGACTTATGCTAGCTGAAGAAACACAACGGCTATATTTTCCTAAAGCACTATTGAAAAACTAGCCGTTGTAAACTAGTCGTTAGAAAACTAGCCGTTAGTTTCTTTGGTGGAATTTGGGTATAAATACTCCACCAAACATTGATAGCAAAGTAGAAAGAATTTTATTACAAGTGAAGAAGCTGTCAATCCTTTGCTACTCATTTTCTACTAATTCTTGTAAGATTGAAAGTGTTGGGTGTGAGCATTAAACACCACATTGTAAAAGTTGTAGTGTGAGCCTGTTAAAACACTATAGAGAGGTTGTTGTGTGAGCCTTAAAACACATAGGTTGTGTGTGAGCCATAAAACACATAGGTTGTGTGTGAGCCATAAAACACATATTGTGATAGGTTTTAGTGTGAGCCT
>CATIWR010111107.1:0-20327 GCA_949677035.1 Omphalea diandra
AATATATATATATATATATATATATATATATATATATATATATATATATATATATATATATATATATATATGGTTTCCCCTATAAACCAAAATAATGCTTTTCATGTTGAGTCAATTGCATTACACTACACACATATAAAAAGGGTCAAGTCTCAAATATAATGCAATTAAATAGCGTATATTTTTATCATTTAGAACTATATTTTTATATATAAATAACTGTGAGATACATATTTGTATATTAAAATTTCTTAAAAAGTTGAATTTGACATATTTTATTAATCCTTTTTTGTTTTGAGGGCATAGAATGAGGAAGACAACATATATATTTTATATTCCTATGAACAAAAATAATATTTTTCATGCTAATTATTGAGTCAATATTATATGCATTAGGCATAAATTAAAACCATTTAATGCACTAAAATATAATGTAACCAATATGCACATATAAAATTATATTTGTCTGTATTGATAATTGTGAGATATATATTTATATATTAAAAATTCTTAGTTTTGATTTAACTTATGCGATTCTCTTATTTTGACTTTTAAAAATATAAAGAAAAGCCAAAGAAAACATATAGTATATTTTACATCATAGGCTCCATTTGCTTCGTGAAAAATATTTTTCAAAAAAAATTTTTTCTTATCTATCTCTATTTGATGTATCTAGAAAAATTGGTCAACAAAAAATATTTTTCTGGTCAAAAAGAAAACTAAATCATTTTTAGGAAAATGACTTCCCATTTTCAAAAGGAAAAATCATTTTCTAAATTTTAACAAACTCATCTAAAAGAAAAATAAATCATATAAATATATGTATTTATTATCATTGATTATCCTTGACTACCAACACTTGTTACTAGTCATCATCGACCAGCTGATCGTCGGTGATAGATAGGACTCACAAAAAAATTTCATTTTTAATATATTTTTTGTACTGAATATTAAATAATATAAAAAACATTTTATGGTTTAAATTTTCTTATAATCTTATAAATCAAAAGAAAATTAATATTTTTTATAATGTGTTTCAAATACTAGAATATATATTGCTCAGAAAATATTTTTCTCAAAAATATTTTCATTTGAAAATATTTTTCTCATACAAACTATCTTTCACGAAACCAACAGAGCCTTAATAAACAAAAATGATATTTTTCATATTAAATCCATGTTGTATAGCATATATATTTTGAGAAATTACCGCTGTATTTATAGGTATTGACAGTTACAAAACACATATAGTTTGGATTAGTGGCTGTCACAAAATTGTCAAATATTGACATTTGGATTTTAGTGGCTGTCATAAAATTGTCGTTTATTGCTTGCACTTCTAACTTTCTTAATCTTGAATATAGAAAGGAAGAAGAAAATTTCAAAGTTGAAGGAAAAGCTGTGAAGAGAGGGGAAGCATGCGTGCATTCATTTTACTGTGCAAAATGCATTATTATGTTATCAAATGTTGGACAACTTCTCTTTCCTTGTTTTAGCTTCTCACCTTCAAGGAGTCATCTTCATGTTCTACAGTTAATTGTTGATTCCTAGTTTGGATATTCATAGGTTTCTCCAAATTAATATACAAAAAATATGTGCCCTGAATCATTAATTTCTCTCAATCTTATGTTTATTATTATTGTTATTATTTGGGGACTAATGTTGAAGGGTTTTGATATTCAAACTTGGTTCAAGTCAATCATAAAGATTAAGAATAGAAGAGAAGTGAAAATTTGACCTCAGCTTTCAAAAAGGGCTTTTGTTCGAGTCAACAGTATAAGTTCCAGTTTTAGAATAGTAGCTTCAATTGAATACTTCCTATGTTTATGTACGTGTATTTGTACATATAAATAGGTAAAAACACATTTTAAGTTTATGAATTTTTCATAATTATGTTATTAAATATATTTTGATTTGTATATATTGAGTTTTTTTTTTTTTTTTGGGCTTATATTAGGAACTTTGGTGATAGCAATTAATAAAAATAAATATAATAAAATAATAGTTTTCAATGAATTTTCATATTTTATTATTTGGATTTGAGGATATTATTGGTAGTTAAAGTATAAGTATAGATGTAAGATGTAGACGTAGTTTTATTTTTTGGAAAATAAAGTAAAATATATATGGGATTTTTCAGTATAACTAAAAACTGAATAATTTTGAAACACTCATATTTATTTCAATCGTAACATGTAATTCGAATTACTTCCTTATAATAATTAACCCAATCTTTTGCAATTGTTAAAAAAAATAAAATAAAATAAGAACTCTATCTTTATCATGCTCTTGAAATCCGCCCATTCATTGATTAAAGCATTATCTTTGCAATTTTGGATTGTAGTAGTCGCCGCAAATTTGTCCTTTAGTGTTTGTCATAACCCACTCTTCAGACCAAACCTTTATTTTTCTTTTTGAAAATAAAATTAAAAATTTTGTTAAATACAGTAGAAAAGAAAATGATAAACCGATCCAAATCGAAGCCATAAATATTTCTCTAAAAACTGAGCTAAATACTAAAGTGGGTATAATCCATAATTATTATTATTATTATTATTATTATTATTATTATTATGTGAGCAGAATGTACAAATCTAACTCTAGTTTTGGGCATCTTGTAAACAGAGATTTTTTTTTTCTGAATAGTTTGATCGATTCAAATGATGAAAATACTGAGTCTAATACATCTATTGTCTTTCATTTCTAGTATATGAAAAATGAAAACAACTCAAATATAAAGACTCCCATAAATTAATAAAGCGTACATACACTGTCGTTTTGTAAAATACAAAAGAATAACAGTTTGATAATTAATTTGTTGTTCAATAATTGCTTGGAATCAGAAAAACAAGCAAGCATTTGACGATAAATTAATATTAGTTTTATCAGCAAAATTCATATTTCATTTGCACTATTAGTGGCATAATGAGCGCAATAATTTTATGGCAATAGCCAAATGATGAAAATTCATCAAAATCATGCAAATCTATCACATCTTTGGAACATGGAAATGGTATATGTCATTTTAATTAACTTTTTTGAATTATTACACAAGAAGTGTTAAATATTTTCTTTATATTATATTTTTTTATTTTTTTATTACGACAATAACTGCATATTTGAAAATACATGGTAATATTTCTTAAATTTATTTAGCACTCAATGTTCATTATATTTTCAAACATAATGCATATCATTATAATAAAGAGAAGATAAATAGAATATAATATAGAGAAGATATTTAACGCTCTTTCTATTATATATTTGAATCTCCTAAATCACAATTAAAAACAATTCTACCGACAGATTGATTCGTTATATAAATATTAGATGATAATAAATTATATATGTCTGTACAGTCAACTATCAACAGCTGTACAGTCAACTATCAACAGTAACACGCATATTCGAATATTTCTCTCTTTCTTTGTTATACTTTATTTATTTGAACAAAATTTGGATCGCACTAGCCGTCATGGATTTGTCATGTAGTGTTAATTCAACAAGACACTAACATCAAACTTTCACTCTTTTCCCTGCTTAATTGAATATACAAAGATTTTACACTAACCTGAATAATGAACATGGTTACTTAGATGTGTGCAAATTTCATAAGTTCTGAGCATATCTATGCACGAAAAAGAGTTGCATTGGAATCGTTGTACGCATAAAAATTGCTGCGGGGTTTTCTATCAACTTGTCCATTCATTCACTGTTAATTGCTCTCTATATTTATCTTGTTACCTTATGATATTTTACACTTTATCAGGCAATTCTGATATTTAATGGACCATGTTTCCCATTTGTGGGTTATTGGGTGCTAAAAGAATTAAGTTGGGAAATAATAATAATATAATGATAGTCGTAGTAGGATATCCATAAAAATTTTTTAAAAAAAAATAGCAAAATCATTCTGACCATTAATAGGAAAAATTTTTTTATAGTTATAACTTAGAATCAAAAGGGATGAGAATGATTTTCAACAAATTAAAATGTTCTAAATCAAACTTCATTTTAACTAGAGTTTATTATTCAAAATCAAACTGATAATACATACATACCATTATATTATATATGTTTCTTGATAATAGTGTTTGCTGAAATCAAATGATACCCATTATGAAGCTACTAATTGAAAAATCTGGATCGTGGGAATCTAATTTAATTTGGGTTAGACAAATTCAGTTGCATTGGTTTATAATCTGTTCATTAGTTCAACTGAATGTGATATTGTCATGGTTCAATTGAAAGTGACTTTGCCAGCCAGAACATATAGAGAAGTTTTAGAAATTTTAAATCCCTTAAAATTATGTATCAAATGAAATAATTTCACAAGTATTCATGTATAAGTTCTAATTAATAAATTATATATTTTCTTATACAAACTGTGATACACATATATGTATAAATTTTCTTTACGCAACTTTGCAATTTTGATTTTTTTTAGTGGCAGTTGTGAACTTATTTTCTTGGTTAGGTATTATATAGTATAGAATGTCTAACATTTGCTTTTGCTTACTTTTAATATATGAACATTTCAAAAGTAGGAAGGGAAATTAATTATAAAGAAAAAAAAAGGTTAGAAGTTGAAACTGCTGCACATAGATCTTCAGTTAGAGCCTATTTTGTGGCTTACTAATTATTCAAAATATGAACTTTTGTTTAACCTGTGTTAAAATGATTTCATAAGCGGGCATTTGAAGATAAAGTAAAAGCGGGCATTTGAAGATAAAGTAAAAGTGGGCATTTGAGGTATGTATATATTTTGGAAATACGGTGATTAATAATAATTACTATAAAAATAGTTGTGCTTTTTTTTTTTTTTTTCTGAGGGATTTATAGGAAATTCAGTAAGTCAAATCAATATTAATCAAATTCAAAATTTTTACTTTTTATGTAATATATTTTATTATTAGATTATGTTTACATGTGCATTCTAGTTTTTTCATGTAATTGTAAATGACTATGAGTATGTGCTTTATAGTGTAATCCATTGACTATCCCATGTACAAAAATAAGAGCAAACACGGAAACAAATTTTTCGAAGATCAGCTCTACTTTTGAATTCACACTAACATATTTCATTGGAATATTAATTCTTTAATAAGAGATGATATATATATATATATGATGTCATCTTAATTTGTAAGAAAGGAGAACTGTCTACAGGTATGGGTGTGTTAACATTTTGCTGGTTCAACAAAAAGAGTAGCAAAACCAGATGGCATCAAGAAACCAGCAAGAATGGACTATTTGTCAAGTTAACAATAAGTGCATCTACAACTAGAAGCTAGCTATCTACCCAGCAATAAACTATGACAATAATTAATACTATGCAGTGAAAATTGATAGCATGAATCATCAAGGAATTAGGGTTTCATAATAATTTATTGATAGATTTATATACTTTCAAAATTCATATATTATTTTTGCTTTAGAATATTACCCATTAGTTGCATAATGACAATTATTTTGCTAAATAAGATATATAAAATGATCAAACTGATTAACTCTAAAATTAAATTCATTTATGATTTTTAAATCTCTTGTTCGCTCCTTGAATAGAGCAAAAATAAAGAAAACATATAATTTTTTACACTATTTTCTAAGAAAAACGAATATGTATGCACATTCATTGTATGCAGACAACTACATCAATAAATTATAAGTATCTTCAGAGTCAAACTGTGGCATATATTTAAATATATGAAGATCTTAAATTTTATTTATTAAAATTAAAAAATATATATGAATTTAAACTTGATAACAGGCCATAAATTTGCCATGTAGCTGGTGTTTATTACATAATGGGGATAACAAACTTCCGTTCTTTTCCATGTTCGTAGGATGTATAAAGCATCTTACACTTAAGTAGAGGGATAGAAACATAGAAAACTGAAGTTGAAAGCAATGGTGAACAAGAAGGGTGGCCTCGTCTATCCACTGCATATACACTACATATTATTCCATGATTACATCTCTTTTTTACGAGCTAAACGAAAACAATAGCTGACCAAACAGCAATAAAACAACAGAACATGATTTTTAACCAAAAAAAAAAAGGAATTAAACGCAGAACAAGATCAAAAAATTCTAACAGTTAGGATAGAATTTGCAATACTATCATCCTGACTACAAAACTTCACATGTATAATACTCTTACTATGTTTTGAAACTCTGATTTTGAATAAATTAAATAGAAAATAATCAATATATATTATTAATTTTAGTTTCAAAATTAATTCTAAATAATTGTTTTTCGTTTATCAAGCAATTGTGTATAACATAGTCATGTGTCATTATTTTAAATTATGTTATAAAAATGGTCATATTAAAAAAAAATAAATAGATAATTATAAAAATCAATTACCATGTAAAAAAGACTTTCTAAACAGGAAATTAAAAATTCTAAACAAAAAGTTAAGATAATATAACAAAAAATAAATTCTAAATAGTAAAAATTTTAAACAAAAAGCTAGGATAATATAATAAAAATTTCTAAACCCAAAAAATTTTTGAATAGGATACTAGAAAAATTTTGAAAGTATAGATCTAAACAACTTTTAAGCATAAAATTAGAAAACTAAAAAAATAACAATTTTAAACAGGAAACTAATATTTAAATTAATTTCATTGGTTATTCAAAATTTCGGGTATATAAAAGTTAGCAACTATATAACAGATTATGAATATAATAGATTATGAGAAATTATTTCGTTCAAATTTTTTCTCAAAATCATACCACACAAGATTGAAGGTATGAATTAATAGATAATCATTTGTTATAATTATCTTACATAAACATATATAATTTATAATTATCTATTACTTTTATTTTTCATTATGAAATATCTAATATTATTTATTTGATTGAGTATTAGGAAATACTTCATTGAAATTTAATATATTTTTCTTGAAATTGTGTCATATAAGACTGAAAATATGAATCATGGACAATTTTTTTTTTATTATCAAGAATTTCTTCATTCAAATTTAATAAAAAATTTTTTAAAATTGTGTCATATAAAATTGAATGTATAAATTAATAAATAATTTTTTATTACAATTAGCTCCCTACATAATTACAAATTTTAAGAAATTTATTTGATTATTTTTCTTGAAATTGTGTCATATAAGACTGAAAGTATAAATAAATAGATAATCTTTTATTTTGATTGATTATCAGAAATTATTTCATTTAAATTTAATAAATGTTTTCTTGAAATTATGTCATATGAGATTAAAAGTATAAATCAATAGATAATTTTTTGTTATAATTAACTCCCTACATAATTATAAATTTCAAGATATTTATTTTATTATTTTATTTGCTTGGTAATAACTTTTTAATAAAATAATAATTAATCATTAAATTAATTAATTTAAAGTTTATTATTATAATCATCTTACACAATATGCGGGTTTACAACTAGTTTTATTTAAATGATTCTTTTATTTAAAAAATCTATATTTAAAAATTTTAATTATTTTATTATAAAAGAAATGATTTGATAAAAAAATCAAATTAAATAAAAATCATAAGATTTTATATAACTCTAAATAATGAGTAAGGACTAATAAGTACCATTATCTATTAGTTATATGATATATATACAGCGGATATTCAGCTCAGTATACAGCAAATAGTGCATTCGGATGTTTGGGCATTAGCTCCTCTTGTTTCTAATCTTGGTTTTAAATATTGTATTTTGTTTGTGAATGACTTTACTCAATTCACATGGATTTATCTTCTGAAAAATAAAAGTGATGAGTTTGCTACTTTTCTTGCTTTTGAATCCTTTATTAAACGACAATTTAATATTTACATCGCATTTCACATGAACAAAACCAACTAGTCTTCTTTCTCAATCTTAAAGCATCTCTGTTAATTCCACAAGCAACAAGCACCAATTTTCCCACAAACTCCCTAAA
This sequence comes from Omphalea diandra, assembly GCA_949677035.1. Taxonomy (NCBI): domain Eukaryota; kingdom Viridiplantae; phylum Streptophyta; class Magnoliopsida; order Malpighiales; family Euphorbiaceae; genus Omphalea; species Omphalea diandra. The sequence continues at coordinate 7,933 of CATIWR010111107.1, forward strand.
CTTATAGGAAAAGAAAAAGAGTTCCACCTCCTCATCTGTAAAATCACAAAGAACACACAACTTATCTGCAATTTACCCAACACCTCTACTGGTGAAGCTTAACTTTTATATCGATTTTCTGTTTCAAAACCAGCCATAAGATAAAACTATATTTTGGAGTATGCTTAGCTCCCCATAATAGAGCATAGCAGAGAATAATACTCTTGGCTATCCTCAAATCTTTCCTGGTACTTGAAATGGAAAAACCATAATGTTTAGGCTTCGAGGTGATAGCATCCTCCACATCAGAAGGGATAAGAAAATTCACTCTAATATAATCTCAGACGTACTGATTATATTCATCCATAGCATCAGAAATTTTTTTTTATATATAAACTTGTTGATAGATTTCTATTGGTACACCCAGATATCTCAGCTAGGCAGACACATCCTTAGCACATCATAAATCTAGCCCAACCTATTGTTAAATAATATAAAAAAGAAAAGGAATACATCAAATAGCTATACATGTCCGATAAAGAGAAGATAAAGACTAAGCCACCGTAGATAGCATTTGAAAAAGAAATTTTATCTTCTAAATCGATAATGAGGAATACACATGCCATCATGTAAGGAGATCCTAGATATGCTTCAATATAGCTGCCTTATTCTTTACCTCTAGATTCTTGATACGCAATCCACCCTTTTTCTCAAGGAGCCACACTTCCTTCCAAATAACTAAAGGCTTCTTATCTCTCAACTCCACACCACTCCATAAGAATTTCTTACAAATGAAGTCAACCTCCTTCACCAGAACCTTAGGAATGATGAACATTGAGCACCAATTATACCTTTTCTATCTCTTTCTTCACTATATATGTAATCTTGAATGAAAATGGCATGGCATTTACCCATCAAATTGTTTTTTATTACATTCTATGGGTAGGAGCTACAAAATTAGTGGTAGGACAAACACTGGCCAATCTCTGATTTGCATCCAGATTTTATTAACAGTTTAGCCATATAATGCATACACAAGATAACATATTTCATTCTTCCATCGTTTGGTGTCTCATCAAAGAAAATGTCACTATTTAAGCAACATTAATTCTACCTCTGAGGTTAGCTATAGCTAGCAACCCCTCCTGTAACTACATGGATCACAGTCAGACAATCAATTCAAATTCCAAATTTTCTGCCCAGGAGTGTCAAATGAAACAGAAAACCAACAAGCAATGTTAATATTGTATTTATTTTAAATAAATTTCATATTGCAGTAGCCGTCGTAGATTTGTCGTGTAGTGATATTTTCCCCTGCTCAATTGAATATATAATGACCTTAATCTAACTTGAAAAGTGAATATGGTAGCTTAGATATATTCAAATTTCAAAAGTTCAAAGCACACATATGCATGAAAAGAAGTTGCACTCACTTCGTTATATGCATAAAAATTGCTACTGGGTTTACTGTCAACTTGTCCATTCATTCATTGTTAATTGCTATATATATATATATATATAAATGATATTTTATACTTATATCAGGCAATTCTGATACCTAATGGCTAATACTTGTTCTCCATTTGTGGGTTACTGGGTGCTAAAAGAATTCAGTTTGGAAATAATAATAATAATAATAGTTGTAGTAGTATATTAATAAAAAAATATAACTTCATTCTGACGACTAATAGGAAAAATTTTTAAAATTAGAAATTATAATCAAAAGGGATGAGAATGATTTTTCAACAAATCCATATATTCCCATTCAAACTTCTTTTGAACTATAGTTTATTATTTTAAATCAAACTGATCATACACACATACATTATATTATATGTGTCTAGATAATAATGTTTGCTGAAAACAAAAGATGCTTATTATGAAGCTAATAATTGAGCATTCTGGATGGTGGGAATCCAATTTGGGTTAGACAAATTCAATTGCATTAGTTTATAATCTTTTCATTAGTTCAACTGAATGTGATACTGTCATCATGGTTCAATTGAAAGTGATTTTCCAGCCAGAAGATAGAAGTTATAGAAATTTAAACCCCTTGTGATTATGTATCAAATAAAATAATTTCATACGTATTCATGTACATATGCAATTTTGATTTTTTTAATGGCTGTTGTGAATTTATTCTCTTGGTTAGGTATTATATAGAATAGAATGTTTAACATTTGCTTTTGCTTACTTTGAAGATATGAACATTTCAAAAGTTGGAAGGGAAATTAATTATAAAGGAAAAAAATGGTTAGACGTGGAAACTGCTGCACATAGGCCTTCAGTTAGGGCCTACTTTATGCATACTAATTAATCCAAATATGACCTTCTTCACCCTTTCTTAAAATGATTTCATGAGTGGGCATTTGATACGTATATATTTTGGAAGAATAATGTAGTGATCAATAATACTCTTTTCAAATCACTTACAAAAATATTTGTCTGTTTTTGTCATGTAACTATAGGAATTTGAAAGAGTTCAATAGAAAAAATTCTATTTTAATGACTCTTTTGTTTGAAAAGTCTATACTTAAATAATTCATTTATTTTATTTTTAAAAAAAAAAGATTTGATGAGAAAGTCAAATCAGGTCAAAAGTTATAAGATTTTGAGAAAATTCATTTCAATTAAAAATTTAGATAAATTCACTCTATTAACTTTATAACACTATGTTTATTTTAAATGGACAAGAATAGTTGAAGAAATAATATGATTTCAATTCATCATAGTTTTATTCCAAACAATAGAATTTAATTGAATTATATCAATTTAAATTTTGTTTCAAACAATAGATTTCAATCATCAAAGGGAGAGAATTTTACTAATAGAATTTTTTTTCTATTCTTTCATATTTATTTTGAATAGAGCCTAACTAACTAATTAATAATAATGAGTTGCTAAAAAATGCGTAAATTAAGAAATATATATATATATATATAAGCGATGCATGATCAATTTGAAATTTTCAATTTTCTAGGGAAAGTTCAATTTTTTCTTTTTTAAAGGAAAAAGTTGTGTTTGATATCTCCAACAAATTCATCTACATTTTTTTGTAGAGACAAATTTTCAACATCCTTAATGAAATAATAATTCCCTTCTACATAAGATTGTGCTTCATAATTCAAATTTTATTCCAGTCAAAATAACAACAAAAACAGAAACAAATTTTCCGAAAATGGGTTCTACTTCTGAACTCAAACGAATATATATATATAAGGCCAAAGGCAGTCCAAAAAGGACTCATTAGTTATATTAGTTTATTGCGACTTTATCGACCATGTTTGAATCCGTAAATCAGGTTCAACAAAAAGTAAACAAATCCATGTAGGGTTTTTGTTGGCTTTCCACATGTTTACATTAATTAATAAGCATAATGGATTGTGCTCCCCACATATATATAACATTTTATCTTAATTCATGAGAAAGAAGAACTGTCTGTAGGTATAGCTGTGTTAACATTTGCTGATATATATACAACATAACGAGTGGCAGATAACCTGAAGAAACCAACAAGAATAAGATTATTTTGTCAGGTCAACAAAAACTACACCTACAACTAGAAGCTAGCTACCCAGAATAAACTATCACAATGATTAATACTATGCAATAAAAGAGAAAAAATTGATAGCATGCCTCACCAAGGAATTAGGCTCTTATCATAATTTATCTGTAGACTCATATACTTCCAAAATTAATATATTATTTTCGCTGATGAATATTAACCATTACTTGCACAATAGCAATCATTTTGCTCAACAAGATTTATAAAATGACCAAACTAATTAGATATAATGAAATTGTTTATAATTTTTAAATCTCTATTTCTTTATGTGAATAAAGTAGAAATAAAGAAAATATATAATTTTTCACCCTTATTTTAAAGAAAAACGAATATGTACGCACATTCATTATGTAGAAATAGCTAGATTAACAAATTATATATATATGTTCAAAGTCAACTGTGACACGCATATTCACATATGAAAAGAAAATATATAATTTTTCAAACTAATTTTAAAGAAAAATGAATATGTATATACATTCATTGTATACAAATAGCTAGATTAACAAATTATATATATATTCAAAGTCAACTGTGACACGCATATTTCCATATGTAAAGAAAATATATAATTTTTCACATTAATTTTAAAGAAAAATGAATCTATATACACATTCATTGCATACAAATAACTAGATTAACAAATTATATATATGTTCAAAGTCAACTGTAACACGCATATTTGCATATGTAAAGAAAATATATAATTTTTCATACTAATTTAAAGAAAAACGAATCTGTATGCACATTTATTGTATACAAATAGTTAGATTAATAAATTATATATATGTTCAAAGTCAATTGTGACACACATATTCGTATATGTAAAAATCTTAAATTTTATTTGTTCAGATTAAAAATATATATGAATTTCCACTTTATGGCCGCCATAGATTTGTCATGTAGCTGGTGTTTATTACATAATGGGGATATAAAACTTTCATTATTTCCATGCTCATTGGAGGTATAAAACATCTCACACTTAAGTAGACGGATAGAAGCACAGAATACTAAAGTTAATAGCAAGGGTAAAAAAGAAGGGTGGCCTCGTGTATCTACTGCATATACACTACATATAATTGCATTATTACTCCTCTTTTTTACGTGCTAAAACAAATAACAGATACACCTGCTGCCCAAATAGCAGTAAAACAACAGAACACAGGAAAAGGATTACCAAAGCAGAACAAATCAAAAAATTCTACCAGCTAGACAGGATAGAACTTTTGTATTAATTTTCTTCTTCAAAACCAGCAGTAAGATAAAACAGAAAACCAACGAGCAACGTTGCTAGACAGCAAACCTTGAAGTAGAAATAATGTATTCTATGGATTTTCTGCCCAAGAGTGTCATATAAAACAGAAAACCAACGAGCAACGTTGGAACCATATATAAGACATCGCATTAGTCATGTAACGTATCATGTTATAAAACTAATGTGTTGTAATTTCTTAAAAAATTATTATGTCTCCAGTATCTGGTGCCTTGTAGAATGTCTATCTTTGCAACCTAACATTGTATCATCAACATAATCAATAATAACAAGAACCCTGATTCTCAACTAGCCCTTACATACAAAATCTCAAATCAATTGAAAAGCAAGAAAACTTGTTGTGCGTTTATAGGACTTTCTCCCACCTCCTAGTATTATCTTGCTAAAAGAAATTCTAATATGGATTGAGTTCATCGAGTCAGATGGTGAATCAATCAATTAAAAAAATTTTATTTATATATTTTCTCATTTTATCAATGATATTTCGTAATTTCTTGCTCAAAGTGTATATCCTATATGATGAAACAATCAGCACAAGAATTTTTGATTGGTGAGTAGTCTCCCAAGGTACCAGCTCCATTTTCAAAAATTATATCATGAATCTGAATTCATGTTGCTTCATAGACTCATATTTACATGTACATTTGATCTTCATTATACATGCATTAGTATTAAAATGTATGTACATTGACATTAAACAGTATATACATTAAAATGCATGTATATTAATTTTTAACTGTATATATATATATATATTTTAATTTTTAATTAAATGTACATTTAAGTCCATGATAAAATATGACCATGGATCCAGGTATACGAATTGACCTTATTTCTGAAACTCGATATTACGAACAAGCTCATCCTGAGGCCGAATGAAACTTACTGGTGGACTCATGGGAAGGGCTAGCTAGTGCCGATAGAGTAGGAGCCCACGAGGAATGCGTGGTGGTAGCATAAGAAATAGAGATGTAGGATTGGAAGAACTTGGGCCCCCTCTCCTTAATGTCCAGCTATTCGCAAATCAGTATTCAAGTACTTTTGGATTCAGCCCACACTTTTTTTTTTTTTACAAAATTAACCCGCGCTTTTATATCCTATAACGCACAAGACTATACCTCCAAACCTTAGCCCCAGACAAAGTGAATGACCTATAATACTCCCTTTATGTTCTCCCATTAGAGTGGCGAATGACCAAATTAGGTGAATTTAAATTTAATTGATTTAAATTATTTTTATATGAATTTAGACCAAATTATTTTGAATTATGATCGGATAATCGAGTCAATATATAAGAAAGATTTCGAATCTTGTAGAATCTTGTAAATGTTAAATTGATTCAAATCCAAATCGCTTATAATTTTAACTTTTTCAAATGAAGAAATGTATTTTTTTTATTTTTAAAAACAATTTTTTTTAATATTTTGAATTTAATCAAATTCAAAATATTTTGAATTAGATTAGGATTGATCAATTAAAATTAACTCATATGAAATTTAGGTCTTTTGAAATTTTTTTTCAAATTTTGATTAGATTTTTGAATCGAAGAATAAACTATCACCTCTACATCTTACCTTAAAATGAGAAGCAAAGATTTTATTTATCTATTTTGTTAATAAGCCTCCATTGGAGTCTAATTAAACTCTCAACCTTGAAGCTACAACCTTATAGGGGAACTAATGACTCATTAGTTGAAGCAAATCTATTACTTCTGAAGACTCAATCTTGAGTATTTATTGTTATAGGCGGAAATTGATAAGGATGCAACTGATACTAGCTTTTATGCCGGCAAGTGCAGTTCCGAGGCCTGGCCTTTAGTTTGGTGAGTTCAAAAGATTAGCCAATGCACCAACAAATGCTATCAAATTCCTAAAATGGTCGGCAGTATTCATCAAAAGGCTATCAAATTCAAATCCCTACTTCTATATTTTGCAAATAATAGTTATACATATCACATATCCAATTGAGTAAACTTCGAAATAGAAACTTTTAATACAGCAACAGATCCTTCCTAAATATAAATTTAAGACATTACTATCTTAGTAAAATTACTATAATTTTTGGGTATGAGAAGAGGAATTGTTGAAATTTGAATCCTGAATGATATCACACTCGAAAGTATATAATCAGTCCTCCAATATTTTTTTACAAAAATGAATAGATAATTACAAAATAAATGAGGGACAATTAAATAATGTATTAGACATAAAGAATGACAATAAATTTTAAATAATTAATTATTAAAAATAATAATATTAAAACAAAAACTATATTAGAGTTAACATAAAAGTCAAGTGTGTGTATATATATATACATTACACATGCATTACACGTGATTAAAATAATAGTTAAATATTTAAATTAATTAATTAATTTTATATCATATAAATAAAGAGAACAAATTATATAAAGTATAAATAATTAAAATTTTTCTAAAATGCATATCAAATTAATTTTTTAATAAATGAAATATTTTATTAATAAGTCAATGAAAAAATAAATTTAAAAACTAAACAAAGCTAATAGTAAAGCTAAATAGAATAACATCAATAAATAAATATGATATTTATTGAAACAATAATTAATTCTATTAAAAAATAGTATTCATCCAATTAAAAATTTATAACTTAAAATTATTATTGTCAATTTAAAAAAAATTATACCATTTTATATCCAAAAAAAAGTTTTCTCGAGTTAACTATTTTTATGTAAACTCTATACTTTTTTCTAACTAATTATTTTTATAGATAGTATATAATATATGTTTCAAATATTACAAATTTTAAAAATTAAAATAATAATTATTTTCATAAAGAAATATTATTCATGCAATTAAAATTTATAATTTAAGGTTATTATAGTCTTTTTTTTAAAAAAAAAAAAAGCTCTATACTCATTTATATTGGAAAAAGTTTTCCTTAGTTAATCACTCTTATAGTATAGATAGATAAAATATATCTATCTTAATTTTAAATATTTCAAAAATAAAATAGCATTATCTTTTATTTGACATAATCTTTTATTTGACATAATCACAAATTTCAAATATTGAACTAATAATTATTTTTACTTTATCAAAAAAACTAATAATAATTTTTATAAAATAATATTTTTCACCCAATTTAAATTTATAATTTAAGGTTATTATTTATGTCCAAAAATTGTTTCCCTAATTTGCTATTTTTATTTATAGTATGGATAGTATAGATATAGATAGATTTCAAATATCACAAATTTCAAAATTGAAATAATAAATTAGTTATATAATGAAATATTATCCATCTAATTAAATTTTAAACTTAATCTTATTATTGTCAATTTAAAAAGTTTTATATATTTTTATTTTCAAAAAAGTTTTTCTTAGATAGTCAGTTTTATATATGATATAGATAAATAAAAGTAGAATCTATTAATGAAAAGTAATAAAATATTTAATTTTTTGAACTAAGAAACCGCTAGATAGTTTATCAACTCTCAATTTCTGTTTTTCTCAAAAAAAAAACTACCAACTCTATTTTAAAATGAATCATTATATTAACAAAATATATGTTATACAGTTTTTATAAATTGAAAGATAAAAAATCTGTATAAAAAAAAAAACCCTAAAATTTCATAAATCCTAAAGAGAATCAAATCAACTCAAACAAGTCATGTGACGAGTATTTCTCCCCTTCTTGCGTGTCGCATTGAACTAGAAAACAGAAATTGAAAAGTAAGTAGGCACTTTTTGATCAATTGTATATAATTGGAGGATGAAAAATCAAACCCGAATCGTAAAATTGAAAAAGGTAGCAATTAACAAGCAGAATTGCCTGTTCATGTGCTCGTAGATATATCAATTTTAGTCACTTCACCAACAAGTCAATTTTTGTTTTCTAGTATGAGAAAAAGGATAAGTTCTACAAATTGTACTAGGTTTGAATTTCTAAACACTCATTGTTGATCTCAATCACCAGCAACCACAGATTCCCTTAAATAAAATGGATGAAAATTTGAGATATTTATGTATACAATAAAGAGATGTTTGTTAAATAGCCCATGGAATTGATGGAACAAATTAAAGTGTGTTCTTTTCTTATTTTTGCACATAAGTATGACGCACAGATGACCAACCGGCAGCATTATTTCTTCTCATCGAGTCATCGGCCAATTGTCTGAGATGGAAAAAGACTATACACTTTTTTCTACGGACAAAAATATCAATTGTTTCTAGGCCGCCACATTGGAACATCTTCGTCAATTCATGCGTTTCTGTTTCTCACCTATTAATTGGAGTCTGTTACTGCCACTATATTTGAGTGATGTCAATGCCCCTCACTTTTTTGGTAGAAATTTTAATATGGGTTGGATTTTTATTTTTTTTTACCACAAGTTTAGATGGTTTTATAGAAACTATGATAAATTAATTATAAAGTTAATTAGTAAAAGAAAGAAAATGATTGGTAAATTCGAATTGAGATATTTAAATTTCAAGACATCATCTTTTGCTACTAGAATAAGAAATTATTTGTATATATATTGGATTTATTATGTCATATTATGAATCATTTAGTTTTTTAGTATTAGATAATTCACAATTATTTTTAAAAATATTATCTAAAAAGATATTGTATATAACTTCTCATAGTTCAGAATCTGACCAGATAAATTCTAATTCTTCAAGGCTTTACCATTTTGGATATGATACTTGAACCACAACAGGAGACACTTATTAGCAACCTTTCAAGGCAAATACAATAATGCAGTTGTCAAACACCCAACATTAGCCAACCTAATAGGGACCATCAACAAACCAAGCCATAAAAATCAATTCCACCATTGATATTTTCTTGGCACAGAGACACAGCTGCTTTTGGGACCCTCCAAGAGCCCACTTTTAATTAGTGCTTCCTTTTTAATTTTTATATTTGATGTTATCAGGAGCTTACAGCGAAAACAAGTACACTCGCATATTGATTACAATTAGTTGTAGTTTCAAATTTTTGTTTAACATATATTTTTTTATAATATTTTCTATTAAAATAAAAATATTTATAATACTTAAATTTGAATTATTTTTTATTCAATTATTTTATTATTATGAAATTATAAATAATAATTTTATGCACGTAAAAATTATTTAAAAAATTAAAATAATATTTATAAAATCTTTTAAAATGAGTTATTTTTTAAAAAAATTATTATATATATATATATATATATATATTAAAGCTAAGTATTCAACTTGCAATATATAGCATATTTAATGGCAAAAGTTAATTAAAGTATTATAATAGATTTAATAATGAATGTAAAATATTAACTTTTTTATAATTACTTTAATTGTAATTGTCATTAATATATAATAAAATAAAAATTTTAAAATTAAAAATACAATGATGATCAATATGAATAGATGATGATTCTCAAAAAAAAAAAAAAAGGAATGGATGATGTATCAACTAAAGAGTAAATTTTTCTAAATTTTGATTTTATATATATATATATATATACACACTAAAATTGATTACAGATGATTCTTATATAAACTATATTGTTTTTTTTTTTAATTGAATCAAGTGATGTGTTTCTTTCTTCAAAAATTTGACAATTTCAATATAAATAATTTTATCTTTTATGAACCAAGAAGAAAAAATTATAATTTTATCTTTTATGAACCAAGAAGAAAAAATTAATATGGTATGCATAAAATGATTAATTATACTGACAAATGATATCATTTAACGTCAATATATTTTTCTTTCATGGAATATTCAATAAAAATTAAATTAAATACTGCAGCTACATAATAGAAATATAATCCTCTCCTTCTAATAGTTCTCATTAAATTTAAAAATTTTCGTTATAATAATAGATAGAGATTCAAATTCGAAATCTTTGCTAACCAGATTACACTTACTCGATTCCTTTTTATCATGTTTTCTACTCAATTTAGAGTTGGATCGCAGCAAAATGTTACAAATAATATAAAGCATGAAAGTGGGAGACGTTTTCAGTTTCACAGTATAGGTGTGATCTTGTATATAATTTTAAAGAAAGATGAATGAATGATGAGAAAGATGAAGGAAGGAGGCTCTACTTCAAATGATGGCCCTAGAGAATGGACTTGCGTTTTGAATCCCAAGCTTTTAGTTGCAGTGGGGTGGCGGTGGAGAGGAAGGAAGGTGGCGAGGAAGCTGATTTTTAATGCCAGACTACCACCAACTCCTGTCATCATTTTAGCTCATTGCTTCTTCACTGAATTTTCTACTTTGTTCTCCGCCGTGGAACCTTCCTTTTTGTGGATAGCTTTTCGAAGTGGTATCTTTGGGTGCTTTCTAACAGAGACACTATAATTTTTATTAATGCTTTCAAAAGTCATTTTTTTTTAATCTTTTTGTGTAATATTTTTATGCTATAAAATTAAAAATTTCAGCGAAAATTTACTCACTTAAATGCAAAATTACATACGAGTAATTATCTGTCTCCTTATTTAATTTTTGGTGAAAAAATTACATAAATGTATGTTATAAATTTATAAAATTCAATGAACAAAATTATTTATATAATTTTCTATTAACGTGAGTAGCATGTCCACCCCCTATAAGTAAGATAAACTTTTTTTTTTTTTTGTTTAACTTCCTCATCAGAAAAGTTACACAATATTAGACTATAGAATTACAACATTCACTAAATAAAATTTTTATTCTATAAAAAATTACATAATAGATTTAATTATATAATTTTGTTACTAATTTCAGTAACATATTTATCATTATATGTAATTTATCATTTTTCTTCTGTAATTCAAAATTACCTAATTTTATATTATAATTACATAATTCAATCAATAATTACTCATTCTAATGAAATTTTACATAATATCATAAACTTACAACAGTAAAAGGAAACTACAGCAATATATAGGAGACATTAGAAAATTCCATGTTATATTAGTATTTTGTTAATCTAAAAAATATCTTAAATATCCATTTTGAGCTGATGAGATATAATTTAGTGACATTTATTAGAGTCGTGTCTAAAAAACAAATCTAAATTATTAAAATTAAATAAAACTTTTATCATGTATTTATGAATTTAAAAAAAATACAAATAGGAAGAATTTCTAAATTAAGTGAATAGTCCATAATATGAGTTGTCATAACATGTCATCTATAGTAATTTCTTATTTTTAATGACAATTTTAATTTTTTAGGATAATAATTATTAATTGAATACATTATATACTTTAAGTGAATAATCCATAATATAATAATATAATATAGTGAATTTAAATTATCAAAAAATTATTCATGTTTTAAGGGAGTTAAAATATATTATATTAATATATAGTATTTTAAACAATAAAATATAAAATATGAGCAGTTTAATTTCATTTTTATATTTATGTGATTGATTACTGATATTATAGTAGTTTATTAAGACGTTAGAAAATTATGTTATGACATAAATATTTTTTTTATTATGAGTTATTAAAAAAAAAAAAAAAGACGATATAATGACTCAAAATACAAGGGACGAACTTGACCATTAGTAGCGTATGCGTTACGCCGCGTTTTCAATGATTTCAACGGCTTC
>CATIWR010111138.1:0-19141 GCA_949677035.1 Omphalea diandra
CTCACAAAAATAAAAATTCACAGATACTCAGTTCAAATTGGGAATCAAACCATTTCACTATCATCACATCGTCAAAAAACCCATAAAGTCTCTCAAACCTCTTGCTATTATCACATCTCCTTCACCAGCCACACATATCACATTCACTTTTCATAACTTTCGAAAAATATTCACACAATCAAACACTTATTTCACCAAATTTTATATAATATAAATATATATATATATATATATATATATATATATATATATATATATATATATATATATATATATGATTTTGGTATAGTTCGATGTCGAGACAACTCTAATTCGGTTCTCAATCTAAAGATACATAAAAAATCAGAATCATCCCATTTATTTTATTTAGGATAGTTCAATTCGGTATTTTATTATATAATCAGGGTTTTTTTTTTTAGTTCAAAGCTAGTCCGATTAGGTTTTATTCAAGATTCTTTACGTCCTATGCTCGCCCTAATCCTAGCCTCTAAAAGACTAAGGGTATATTTATGGATGCTTTAACTCTTTAAGAGTATTATGGAGAAGGGTTCAATAACCCTAGGATCTTATTTGTTACTATTTTACCCAAGGCCTTTAACATCCTCCAAAGTGCATTTGCATATCATGTTTATTGTATTCCACTTTCCATGACTCATGTGTTTGTGTTTATTTATTATTATTATTCCATGATTCATGTGATGTAGGCATTGTGTTAACTATGACTTAAAGCTTAATTTGACTTGGAGGAATGTTAGTGAGATCCTTTGCCTTGATGCATTTCATTATATGTTTCCTTGGGATTTTGATTTCTTGATGGTAACTAACATGTGTCTTCTTTGTATAGGTGGCTATATATGTATGGTAATCCCCATTATGCATGTTTATAATTGTTGTTATGTATGATCTCCCCCATTTGACATTAGATGTATCCCTCTCCCCTTGAGAATGGTTATGATGCCTCGATTACATGCTTGATTGAGATGCACTAGAAGTATGTTTAGGATCGATAACTAGATTAATTAATAATAAGATTAAAATTATATAATGTGAACCAAAAATGCTTGAAGGCTAGATCCCTAAATCCAGGAGATTTGGGGGTGCCTAACCTTTTTTCCATGCTGTACCAAATTTCTGAACTCGATCTTTGACAGGATGAAGATGAATTAGGCCTTCTACATGACTTAGATAGGTTTAGAATTTGTTCTTGCCTAAATTCTTATCCTAATCAAAGTTGGGTGGCGACTCTACATTTAATAAGGTATGATACCAATATATTATTGCATCTTGGTCCCCCGTTGAGCATAACTTTGAAAAAGGGGCTTCTATCTCGCATGAGGCCTTTAAGGATCCCTTGTTAATCTAATTCACATGCTATGAGTAGCGGTTATTACCAATAGATGACCTTCCTCCTCTTAATCCTCGATGACTGATTCAAGGTAGGAGTCGCAAGCAAGATTCCACTAGTTCGAGTGCAACTCCAAAAATCACTCTGCCGCTCATATTGATATGTAAGCATTAGATTTTAGACCTCTGAATGCAAATGCCTGATGAAGAAAATCAATGAATTTGTTACCTAAAATGCAAAGGGAACTACTAAAGAAAGAGATGAAAGACCCTAGGATTCCTTAGAGAAACCCAAAACCAAGCGCAAAAGGTTGATGGGTTGTACAAACCTTAAATCAAGGTTGTACAACCCACTTTAAAACTCTAGCCTTGAGAACCTTCTAAAACTAGTCCCCCTTTAAACCCTTAGGCTGTACAACCCTGATAGATGGATGTACAAACCATATTGGGTGTATGACCCATATGCAAATCTTAATTCTGGGAGATTCATCTCCCTTTCAGTGATTAAACATGCCTATGATGCGACCAAGACCATTTCTTGGCCTGTGCATCCATCCATTATCTATAAATACCCGTTCATTTGAAGAGAGAGGAGAGGCTAGGAAACCCTAAGGTTACTCTACCAAAATCACCTTTCAAATATCCCTTAAACACAAAAATCCTAAATCCCAATTCACCCCAACTTTATGCAATGTAGAACTAGACCTAATCTCTTTATTTTTGTGCATTCCTTAAGTATTTTGAAGAAAAAACATTAAACTTATGAGCCTCTGAAGGTATAGAAACACATAAAGGCATTTATGAATCCCCTTTATTCTTCCCTTTCTTCTTTCTTTCTCTGTTTTCAAAACCTAGGAAGCAGGGATGTATAACATTATCTATAGCCTTCATGTTGGGTTGTACAACCCAAATTGACTGATAGACAGTTTTTACAAAAGATGATCTTCTTCCTCTACCCAGATTTCATCTTCTTCAAATTTTTTTATATGATTTTTCAATGTTCTAGTAGCATAATAGGGGGAGGTTAAACATCCTAAGATCCCTATTCATATAAAAAATGGAACTCGAAGGTGATACTTAAGTGATTTTGCCACTCCTTTACATACAATGTTTCATGCTCCTTTATTTTTTATTTAGTGTGATGTTAAGGTTATGTTTTAACCCTCTTTTAATAGTGACTAAGTGAGGAACTTAAGGTTCCAGTGACCTTAATAGTCTTTTTTATTATTATGTTTATGTTTAGAACATGTGATTGGTGTTTAGTCCTTTAATCTCCTTATTCTTATGTTGTATGCTAACCCTACATGGTTAGTGGTACATATAGATGTCATGCTCTTTTAGAGCGACATAGGTTGAGGATTCATCAATCTTAGGGTCCTTCTTGTGATGGGTTTTGCCTTAGGCCATTTACTATATGTTGGACTAAGTTGGTCAAACCTAGGTGAAAGGTCTCTTTTGATCTTGACAATGTAAATTGTTAAGTTCTAACATTTTGTTTAAGTGTTGATTTTGTAGTTTTTAAGTTAGGTTTGCATTGGAAGTTAGATGAAAGTCTAAATCTTTATGTAAGGCATACAATTCCCAATCAAGAACCTTAAAATTGTGACCACAACCTTGCAACAAGATTGGATGAACTTGAACCAGACAAATTCACAGAGCAAATTACAATCGCGACTCTGCCAAGAAAGACATGGTCTTCATACAGTCTCATTTACGGTGACATTCGCATTCCCAGTCACGATCGTGACTTTTGTAATTGTATAGAGGGAACTAAGTCTACAACCAAAAGTTTGCTAGGTGTCCAAGATAACTATTGACATCAAAATTCGAGAGGGTGAAATAGCTTTTGAGACCGTGACTTGTTGAAGCATTTTCTCCTTACCAAACAGAGAGATTCGCAGTCACTATCGCAACTAAAAAGAACCTTAATCGCTATCGTGACTTTTAGTTGGTTGGACGAACACAACAACTATTTTTCTTAGAAAATCAATAGTAGCTTGCCACATGGACTAGCTGTTAGATATAAATGGGGTTCTTCACTGTGATTTCAGTCTTCCTAATGCAAAATGGAAATTTGCGACTGCAAAATGCTAGTCACAACCGCGAAACTAGTCTGACAGGTATTTAATGCAAAATATGCCTAGCTTACCTTAGAGAATAACAACATGCCTTGTGGACTGGCTGTTAAATATAAATGGGGTTCTTCACTATGATTTTAGTCTTCCTAATGCAAAATGGAAATTTGTGACTGCAAAATGCTAGTCACAACCGCGAAACTAGTTTGATAGGTATTTAATGCAAAATCTGCCAAGCTTACCTCATAGATTTAGACAGTTTCTTTGTAATGTCTCTTTGGTGGTTATTGCCTATAAATACTCTACTAAATAGACATGAATATAAGAGAATAACATTGAATATAACCAAACTCTTACAATTTTATTTCTCAACCTTAAATTCTTTATATGTGAGTTGATATTATTGGGTGTAAGCATTAAACACAATTGTAATTGAGTTTAAGATTTAGCTTAGATTGTAAAACTCTTGCATAAGTTAAGTGTGAGCATTTGGTAAAACACTTAAGATGTTTCCTTGTGTGAACCTTAAACACAAGTTATAAGGTTGTGTGTGAGCCATAAAACATAAAGTGTACAAGTTTAGTGTGAGTTTAAAAACACCATTTATAGATAGTAGAACACCCAGTTATGAAGAATTGAGGAATGAATGTAGGGTTCATTAAAACTTAAACCACTATAAAAACATTTTGTATTCATTCATTCTCCTTCTCCTTCAGTCTCCCAAATTCATTATCTTCCCTCTAAAATTTTAAATTCCCATCAATTTGACCCCCCCTTTCTTGGTGATCAAGGGCCAACAATATCCTTTAATTGCATTGTTTTTCATGTTCATCTTTTTGGCTCATGATTCATGCAGTTTGATTATGTTTGCATTCTAATTTGTGATGATGGAATATGTTACCATGGACATTAGGTGCATGCTTAGGTACCTTGACTTTAAAGGTATGGTAAGTTGGGTACTAAGGACTTTATTTGATTTTCCTTTGGTTTCTTTTATTTTCTTTTCGTTATTTGATTACTAACTTGTTCTTTTTTGGTGTAGGTTCTTACTTGAGTTAGACCATGAATTTAGTCTCGATTTTCATCTATATTGATTATGGGTGATTATGCTTGTATGGATGGGTGTATATCTCCCCTTTGCCATGATTCATGAACCCCACTCCCTCTTTGATGTTTGAATATGGATGAATAGATGATAATGCATGCTTATCCCCTTTGCCATGATGCATGACCCCCTACTCCCTTTGAATTGATGATTTGATTTGCCTAAGTGAATCGTGCTTAGATGTATGTTTAAGGGAATTAATTGGATTAATAAATAACTCAATTAAGATATTAAAAGTGAACCAAAGATGCCTAAAAGTCAGATCCTGATATATGGGCAGCTTGGAGGTGCCTAACCTCTTCCCAAGTGTACCTAATTTTTGAACTCGATCTTTGATGGGGTGAAGACGAAATGGGCCTTCTGATTGACTTAGATTAGGTTCAAATTTGGCCTTCCCTAGACTTTTGTTTTGACCAAAGTCAAGTGGTGACTCCATATTCCTTAAGGATGGTACAAACTTATTGTCTTACTTTTGGTCCCCTAATGACCATAACTTTAGAAAAAAAGGGCTTCTATTTTGCTTGGAGCCTCATGGATCCCCTGTTAATTAAAATCACGTAACATGACTAGGGGTTATTACCAAAGTATGACCCCTCATCCTTTCGATCACCTTATGATTGATAAAAGGTAGGAGTCGTAAGCAAGATTCCACTCATTTGAGCTTAGCCATGAAACCTGAAGCGCTCATAGTGGCAACTCTATTTTAATCTTTGGTTCACTTTTAATATTTTAAAGTTGTTAATGATTTAGTCCATTGATATCATGCAGCCTCCACACTTCACCATGTGCATTAGGTGCCCTTAGATAAATCGATGATTCTCCAAACTTGAAATTTAAGCTTCATCAAGTTTAGGAGATTATGAGGAGGATTCATCACTATAGGCCTAATACCTTCGGGTTTATCAAATGAGGGATCACGATAATCTCCCCCTAAGCTTATGGGAGCCATCAACTATAACAACCCTCTCAACTATTATGCGCATGCAGGAACCAATAGTACCTTAGGATAAGTCACCCCACTTATAGCATTTCTTCAAAAAAGAGTGAAAGTTCTCAAAGAACATAGGTATGTATCCCTAATGTAAGTATAAATGTTACCCCACCCCCTTCTTTTATGTAATGAGCCCTCACATGTAAATACTTATGTATTTCCCTTCCCCACTATGTAAATAATTTTTGTGTACATTCCTCTCTCCTCAAATAGATTTTTGTTTCTTGCTTGTACGTATTTCTTCAAGTGATGTAAAGAATTCTTCCATTTAGTGCCTTTGTATATATGTTTTGTTGAGGCTTTAACTCTTCTTGGTTTGAGGCAATCCTGTGCATTCTTTGACCCATGATGGTATAAAAATGAGACCATACCTAGCAAAGAGCCACTAGACCTCATGTGAGAGGGATAAGCTTGGAAGGATCTTATGTAAAATGATTTATGTATGGCATGCATATGTGCATCAATTATCTATTCATGCAACATACTGAAAACATTTATCTTATAGCCATCATAGCTCCATCCAAACCCTCATGAAAGAGAAGGGGGAATCGATTTGCTAGAAAGAGTAAGACTCTGAGTTTGAGTAAGAAAAGACTTTGAGTATGAGCAAAAAAACCGACACAATCATGGAGCCACCCATACCACCAAAGATCCTAAAAAAGATGATGGCGGATTTGAACAGTAAAAAGGAATAGAGGATTACTAAGGAAGTAAGCAAGTTTGTCAATGAGATTCTAAAAAATGGGGGAGACCTTTACTAATAGGATTGACAAAGGGAAAGCACTAATGGAATTGCCCCAACTAATAGTAATGATGATGATCTATTTGGGATGAAAAAATATCATAAGAGCAATCTTGCCAAAGAAGTGGGAAGCATGGCTACCATTCTGGACAAACCTTTGGAAAGTGAGAATGAGAATAATCGATTTGTTGACTTTACCAAGCAATTAGAGAAAATACAGAAGGCTTTGGGTGCTAAAGGTTTGGAAAGGGGAACGAACATTAAGGAATTACTTGCTAATAAACCTGAGAAACTACCAGCTATCTTTCATATGTTAAAGCTACCCAAATTCATAGGGATTGAAAATGCTAAGAACCATGTTTGTTCATATAAGCTAGTCATGAAGGCATCTGAGGTTCCGACAGATGCCATGTTAGAACTTTTTGAGTTGTCATTATAAGGGTTCGAAAAAATATGGTACTTTAATCAGCTAGAGAATGTTAGAAAAGACTGAAAGGAACTAACAAAAGATTTTGAGAGGCATTATGCATGTAATTCAGATCACACTATAAGACTTAGAGTCTTTGAAGCAAAAGACTAATAAGAGCTTTAATGACTACATCAGGAGATGAAAGAAAATGACGTCAGAGGTGACCATAACACCTATAGAGAGAGAGAACAAGTCAAGATGATTATTAAAGGGGCTCTATTTAGTATTAGCACTAAAATTTGAGGAATGTTGGTTAGAAACTTTGAAGACCTTCGAGAAGCAGGCTTGCAAGCTAAAGAGTTGGAATCCGAGTCAAGAAGACAATATGGGGGAAGGCGAAGTGCCTTGACTCAGCCTCAGACTGAGGAAAACAAGATGGTCGATGTAAATGAGGTAAAAGCACCAAGATAGTTCATTGATCTGGGTATGCCACTATTTAAGGCATTTGAGAGGTTGCAAACGAAGGGAGTGTTGAAGCCTCTAGCACCGAGACCACATCTTAATCCACCACTTAGGCGATATGACACTAATGCTTATTATGCTTTTCATCAAGGAATAAGTTAGAACATTAATGATTGTTACTGGTTGAGATAAGAGATTTAGGATCTCATCAATAACAAGATGATTATCATATTAAATTTTGGAAGGCCTAGCATTTGAGGGAACCTTCTCCCAAACTATCTTAATATGCTCCCCTAAATCAAGGGATCTTTATGATAGATTATGAAATTCTTGAGGAAGTTGTTATTGCCATATCGAGTATTTAAGAGAATTATTCAATCGTGGAAAGAGAGTGATAAAGAGAAAGAAACAAAATAGGTGACCCATGCGACATGTAATGGGAAATACTACCCTGACAAGGAAGTCCCCAAGGAATCGAGGGTTGAGAAAAAGGCAAATGAACTCATTGTGAAGGAAAAGGAAGATGACAATCCTATTGTGAAGCTGCTAAAGAAGATGCCTGCCTAAATCAACGTGGGAGTTGCTTATCACATCTTAGGAACATAATAAGGCTATGGTAGAAACTTTGTCCAGCTTGATCCTTTCCAATGAAGCCTCTCCAAAGGATGCTATTGTATTAGTCACTCACAAAGGTACAATCACTTTCTCAGATGAGGATCTACCATCAAAAGGAAAGGATCACAACTTGGCCCTGTTCATTCAAGTCGAGGTGAAGGGAAGACATACACTATGTGTGATGGTTGATGATGGATCTAGGATCAACATATGCCTATCAAAGTTTCTGAACAATTTTTGTTTTGTTGGCCTAGTGCACCAAGAAGGGGGGTTGAATTGGTGGGAGATTAATAATTAAAAAGAATGTTAAGGTGTTTAGGAGGTTAAGAAAGAGAAGAGAAAAATCAACACAAGAAGTTGATAGTGGTTCGAGTGTTAACAAACCCTACATCCACTCCCCAATTCTTTACAATTGGGTATTTCACTCAACTAAACTAGTATTTTCAAGCTCACACCTAACTTACACAACTTATGTTTTATGGCTCACACAAAACCCTTACAACTTGTGTTTTTAGGTTCATACAAAAACCTTTCACAATTGTTTTAGATAGACTCACACTTCAACCTCTTATAAGAGTTTTAGAAGTTAGGCTAAGTCTCAACCTACTTATAAAGGTATTTATTGCTTACACCAAATAATCAATAATACATAAAAAAGAGTAAGAAGAATAAGTAGCAAATTTGCTAGAGTATTGTTACAATAAATGAAATTCTCTTAAATTTACTTTAGTTTGATGGAGTATTTATAACCAACATCCATTAAAAAGACGTTACTCAAAAACTATATGAAAATCTCCAAGTTGTGCTAGACGAATTTTGCATTAAATGTTTGTCAGGAGGAAGTCGTGGTCGCTACCGGCATTTTGCGATCACAAATTTCCAATTTACATTGAAGAGCCAAAAATTGAGGTAGAGAATCCCATTTTGTGTCTACTGGCTAGTCCACGTGTCCATCGCCCATTGGTTATCCAAGAAATATAGTCATTATGTTCAACCAACTACTTGAAAGTCGCAGTCGCAATTTAGCTTTCTCTTAGGCGCGACTGAGATCGCGAATTCTTCTATTTGATGAAGAGACAACATCTTTTTGAGTTGCAGTCATGATAAATACTTTGCCTTCATAGTTTTTGATTTCTAATGGTTGCTTTGGACACTTGACAGGCTATGGTTGCGGCTTTAGTTCCCTTATTTGTTATTATGAAATTTGCGATCATGACATAGCATGTGAATGACACCGTTAATTCCTCTATGAATCAACCAAGCTCCTTTCAGTTGAGTCGCAACTGTAAATTCATTTGCAAATTCGTTTGGCTTAGCTCCATCCATCATTATAGCAAGGTTGTGACTATAATTTAGGGAATACTGACAACAAATTTGGATGTTATTCTTAAAGATGTAGATTTTGACTTTCATCCAACTTCCAATTAAATATAACTTATAAATTGTAAAACAACACTTTAACAATAGTATTAGAATTAAGCAATCTTCATTGTTAAGATAAAAAAAGGCTTATGACTTAGGTTTGACCAACCTAGTTCAACATGTTGGTTTGAAAAAGATTTGAAAGCTTTTGACAATATCATTCAAGCCTATGATGATAACAGAAGATTGATTGTAGATGTGTTGAAAACTATGGTAAAGATAGGCATAGTGGAAGCAATGGTGGAATTCACAGTCGTGGACATCCCAATCACTTTCTCGCTTTTGTTGGAAAGCCCATGGTATCACCCATTGGGTGGTGTACCTTCTATTATTCACTAGAAAGTTGAGATTTCTTATAAAGGAGAGATTATGACCATTTGTAAAGAGATTGGGGAGATTATGTTAGCTTTAAGAGTGGATGTTCCATATTTTTAAGAGTTTCAAGTTGTTGGATTCACTGATAAGTGGGTTATTCCAAAAGTTATGGGGATTAGGGAAGAATTCTCCTAGCATATCAGAGTTCCCAAAAATCCCCACTCATACTATAAGGAAGGGATTGGGATACTGTGGCAAAGAGTCATACTTAGAAGTAAAGAACTTACACGGACCATTATCAAATTTCTTTGTGAAGGAAGGGGAAGCCATTGGAAAAATCGGGCAAGAAGTTCCTGAGAAGGAGGAGTTGTTGGGTTAGGATATTGATAAACTCAAAAAGGCCTTTTTCTAGCTAGATGTTGGTGAGCTAGGATATTAGGATTATCGGGACTAGTCCAAAGAGGAGGACAATAATAAAAAAAAGAAGAAGAAGGTAAACATATCTTAGCAATAAAGAATAAATGAGAATCAAATTAGCTTGTAATCCTGTATGGTCCTCAGTCTATATGGTTGTAGAATGATAATATGATCACTGATTAATAGACTAAGTAGTATTTGCTAGATCAGAAATTCTAAGCCACTGGGAAAGTTCACATAAAGGATGGGCTTGAATTGATAAAGTATAATGCACCCTTCGTAAACTTAGAATGGGAATATACTAGGCCATGCAAGTTTACTGAAGTTGTGTACATGGGGATAAAATTAGAGGATATTGAGAGCATGATTGTGAACTCTATTAAAGAAGTGGGTGGAGAAGAAATGCAAGGTCTTGCGATAAAGATTGAGCCAATTATGACAGAAAGTGCAACTCTCTAGACATATTTTTTGATGATTGAGCTGAAAGATGATCAAATGAAACAAAGTTTTGAGAAAGTTGTTAAGGTTATTGCTAGTACAGAGAATGGGGACAAGGCAGATACTTCATAGAAAATTAATCTTGAAGTTCTGACTGATGAGGTAAAGAAGGGTGAAGAAGAGGAACAAATATAGGTAGATTAGGCTCCAGTCGACCAACTAGATGAAGAGGACTTTCTTGTTATTACTAATGTTCTTATTTCTAGTCTCTTTTAAGGATGATGATAATAAATGATGAGTTTGCTTATTTGTGTGATGTGTTTCCTGATGTTAGTGTGCATAACATGCATAATTTCATAAGCATATTTAACATTAAATCTATACATACTACTACATTTAATCTTAGCACATAAGAAAATCTAAAAATCTTACTCATTACCAGTAATGTCACACCAAAGGAGTAAAGAAAGTTTAAACAACTACTCAAAAAGTACCAAAGGGACTTTGCTTAGACATACAAAGATACATTAGGAGTTTATAGGCAAATTGCAAATTACAAAATACCAACATACCCACATATGAAATTGATAAAGTAGAAGCTTTGAAGGATGAAAACTAAGTGGGCTCAGTTGGTTAAGGAAGAAGTAGCAAAGCAATTGAATGCCAAGTTCTTAGAGGTAGTGGACTACCCTAAATGGTTAGACAATATAGTACTAGTGTCGAACAAGGATGAAAGAGTGTGAATATATGTGTTCACTATAGGGATCGAAACAAAGCATGCCTAAAGGATGATTTTCCTTTACCACACATCGACGTATTAGTGGACAATGCCGCAATGTGCATTATGTATTCCTTCAACGATGGATTTTTAAGGTATAACTAGATTCATATGGCAACACATATAAGGTGAAGATAACTTTTATCACAGAATGGGGGGATGTGCTGCTATAAGGTCATATTGTTTGAGTTAAAAAATACGAGAATGACATAATAGTGAATGGTGGTACATTGTTGAATGATTTGATCTATAAAAAGGTGGAAGTGTATGTGGATGATATAATGGTGATGTCGAAAACAAGGGAAGGACACTTAAAAGCCTTAGAGAAATTCCATAAAGGGTCGATGAGTACAATTTGAGGTTGAATGTGAAGAAGTGTGTATTAGAGGCCACCTTTGGTAAGTTATTAGGACACGCAGTCCATGAGAAAGGGATAGAAGTAGATCCAAAAAAGGTGAAGGCTATTCAGGATATCCCTGCACCTAAGACAAATAAAGAGATTCGAGGGTTCTTAGGTCGCTTGCAATACATTATCATTTTATAATAAGATTAATTCCTATTTGTGAGCCGATCTTTAAGTTGTTAAGGAAAGATCAACCAGTAAAGTAAAATGGACAGTGTTAGGAGGCCTTTATGAAAATAAAAGAATACATGACCAATCCCCCAGTGTTGAAGCCATCGAAGCTGAAAAAATCACTGATTTTGTATCTAACAGTAGAAGACAGTGCATCAGTGCAATGTTAGCTCAAAAGGATGAAATAGGGAACAAACATGCAGTGTACTATCTCAGCAAGAAGTTACTATCCTGTGAAGCAAAGTATAACCAGTTAGAGAGGACTTCTCTGGTGTTGGTTTGGGCAACAAATAAGTTGTGGCATTATTTTTAGTCATATTCCCTAAAGATGGTTTCAAAGCTTGGCCCAATTAAATACTTACAAAAAACACCCTCCTTCACATAAAGATTGATAAAGTGGTTGATCTCGTTGATTGAATGATATTAAATACATAGCCAATAAGGTGATTAAGGGATCGACAATTTCAGAATACTTGGCACAATAACTTATTGAAGAAGGAGAATCTAAACTTCCCCAGTTTTCAAATGAGGGGTTAGGAGCAATTGATCCTCAAAGGTGGAGAGTATACTTTGACAAGGCTATAAACAAGAAAGGGGCAGGTGTAAGAGTGATTTTGATCTGGCCAGAAGGAGAGCTTTTCCCTGTAGCTAAGAAGTTGAACTATAAAGTGACTAATGATATGGCTGAATATGAGTACTATGCAATAGGGTCCAAACTATTAAAACAAATAAACGTAAGGATGACTGAGGTGTTTAGGGACTCACTACTAATCATTTCACAAGTAATGGATGAGTAGGAATTGAAAGAAGAACATTTGGGCTCGTATTTAGAGCATGTGAAGGGGTTGGTATAGAATTTCCAAAGGGTCACATTCCATCATCTGCCAAGAGATGAAAATGTTATGGTTGACGCCTTAGCCACTTTGGAATCTATTTGGGACGAATTAGAGGTGATGCCCACGAAGCCACTTATCACGCTTCGATCTGGGGTGCCATGTTATAAGGATACAAGAGTAATACTGGTATTAATGGAGAATTTCCTTTGGTATCTTGATATAAAAAGGTATTTAAAAAGTGGTGAATATCCTGAGGGGGTCGAGAAAAGGGATAAGGATATGATTCGAAGGCTATCTTTATAGTTTGTGGCCTATAATGGTGTAATGTATAAAAGGATGATCAGTAGAGTCCATTTGCGATGCTTGGCTGAGGAAAAGGCCCATAAAGTCATGAAAAAGGTACATGCAGGAGTCTGTGGTCCTCACATGAATGGGAAGATGTTGGCAAAGAAAATTCTAATGTTGGAGTATTATTGGACTGTTATAGAGCATGATTGTATTAAAATAGTTTGGAGTTATCATAAATGTCAAATTCACGATAGCCTTAGACATTTACCACTAATTAAGTTATAGAATTTGACATCACCATGGTCATTTATAGTATAGGACATCGATGTGATCTGAGAAATCAAGCCAACTTCTATAACGGGGCATAGGTATATTGTAGTGGCAGTGGATTACTTCTCGAAGTGGGTAGAGGCTGAAGCCTTTAGTAAGCAAGGGGCAAAATAGATGACACAATTAATTAAGAGGAACCTTATCTATCACTATGGAGTGCTGCACCATGTTGTTGCATATAATGGTGTCTATTTCCAAGCAAAGGTCAAAGGTATATTGGGAAAGTACAAGGTGATTCACTAAAAGTCATTACCTTATAGATCATAGGCTAATAGAGCAGTAGAAGCAACAAATAAAAATGTCAAGAACATCATTTCCAATATGGTGGAGACATATAAAGACTAGTATGAGAAATTACCTTTCACTTTTTGGGGTTACTGAACTATGGTAAGGACATCAACTAGGATGACATCATACTCTTTGGTGTATGGGATGGAGGTAGTGTTGCCGATTAAGCTGAAAGTAAAGTTCTTACAGGGATTAGTTGACTTTGGCATTCCTAAGTATTAATGGATGAGGAGTAGACTTGAGCAATTGGATCTATTGGATGAAAAGAGATTGAAGGTCTTATATCACATCCAATTGTATAAAGCCAGAATAACCCACACATTTAACAAGAAGGTTAAACCAAGCATGATAAGGGTTGGTGACTTAGTATTGAAGGCATTTCAGCTGCAACATCTGGATCCTTGAGAGAAGTTTAGGCCAAATTAGGAGGTCCCCTTTATGGGAAATAAATATACTTAAGTGGTGCAATGAGAATAACAAATATGAAGGGAATGAATTTGCCAAGCCGGTGAACTTAGACTGGTTGAAGAAGTATTTCATGTGAGATGTGAGAGAAGTAAGATAACCCACTTAGTCAAAAACTCGAAAGGGCGATTTAGGCAAAAATTAGGGCATAAGAAAATAAAAAGAGAAACAAAAGAAAAAAAGAAAAGCTCACTAAGTTGAAAACCTGAAAGGATGACATAGGCAAAAGTTAGAGCATAAAAATGCATGAAATAAATAGAGTAAAAGTCAAAAGAGTGCAACCAACCACTAGGGTACCATTAACAAGAATAGCTAATCAGCGACAAGGAAGGCATGGATGGATGAGCAAAAGGCTAGAGAAGCAAAGGCGTTGGGCAAGGCAGCAAGATGATCTAATGTGCCAATGCTAAAAGTAGAAGTCATGCATTTAATTAATTTGTAAATATGCAAAATGTGAATGATTGGTGCCAAGCATAATATCAAATGTAAGTATATTTGCATAATTAAGGTGAATTAGTCATACATGCTTTTGAACTAGAAGTAAATATAAAATAATCTCCTCTTTTCTGGAAAAGATCTTTGTCTACTATTTGATGATGCAATGCGTATAGATCTAAAAGTCGAGTAACCATGTCATGTAGTCTGCGTCATTGTTAGGTTATGGATCTCAGCTCGTGTAGAAGTCGTAGATGTGACAATTGGTCCATGTAGCCTCAACCTTATCCAGGAAGTGCTGAGATAAAAGACCCTCTATAAATTATGAAAGGTATTGTACCTTGAATTGAGGAGCGCTAAACTGGCGACTCATGCAAGCTAGGTCATAAAACATGCTTGAAGCCAACACATGAAGGATGACACAATCCCCATATGTCCTTCACGTAACACATGATAGATTCCACCATGGGTAGCTCTAACGAATGTTAGTGGTGGTAATGTGAGACATCCATTTGGCCCATTTGACTCTAATAACAGCTGGACTTAACAGATGATAGTTTGAATGATGTTGCGGGTAGTAAAACCTCACATTCATGGTTGAGGTAACCAATAGTCCCAATCTCTATTACAACCATATATGAAAAAGGAAAGAAAAAAGAAAAGAGAGAAAAAGAAAGAAAAATAAAAATATGTTCGTTAGGTTGAAAACCTAAAAGGGCAGCCTAAGCAAAAGTGAGCAACTCGCTGGATTGAAAACCCGCAAAGGTGGTCCAGGTAAAAGTTAGGTCAAATAAAAGAAAAAGAGAAAAAATACAAGAAATAAATAATAATAAAAAATAATAATAAGATAAAATAATAATAAAAAACACAAGAAAAGTTACTATAATAGGGACTCTTACCTGAAGCAATAGTGGGCTCCTCATAAAGGAATCACTAACACCCGGAGCAACTCTGTCAAGTCCCACGATGGTCTCACCTAAGATGGTCGACATTGTTGTCCTCTCTGACTCATTCCTCTTCAAGAGTGGTAAAATTTGTAGATCTATCTCTCCATCCTCTCTCCATAGCAAACACTCACCTATCAAAAACACTACAATAATATGAGCCTGGGCCGCTTGAGCATAGGTTCTAGATGGGAAAAGAGTGATGAAAGGTGCCATGAGGATCTTCTCCTTATTGAATGTGTACCTAGGTACCTCCATATGCTTTATGTCGAATAACTTTACCATCTTTCGCACATGTGGGTAATCCAGTTAAAGGAGTATGATATAATCTACAACTGTGATGTGACAGTCAAGAATAACACCAAACTCCTTTAGCAAGGGACAGATCTTTGCATCCCCGAAATGGAAAGTATGGGTGGTGCAATCCCATAAATCATAGGCTACCTATAGAAAGTGAGTGTCAAAGTGGATAGAAGAGAGGTAATGAATAACTGAAAAACCCATGCATGGTAGCTCAGACTAAATTTGTAGTGAACAAGACTATGGAAATGTTCTTGACATGGTTTTTGGGCTGGAAATAATGGCATGCAGAATAAGAATAAAGTGGGTATTTATAAAGGAAGAAAAGACTAGCAAGGCTGCAAAACCTCTGAATGAGTTTGTACAGCCCTTGGCCAAGATTGTACAATAGTCCAGCTAGGCTATATAGACCTAAGCCTAGGTTGTACAACCCTTAGTCTCTGAGAAAAATTAGGCAACATATCCTTCATAATTTGGGATGAAATTGACATATGTATCTACTCTGGAAAATACATACATGAAAGGGATGATAACACACATTCAAAAACATATATTCAGGGGCTAAAATTACGCATCTATAGTTTAAAAGGAGAAATGTTAAAAGTTTGATAAAAAATAGGAACAATGTTAACTCAGCTTACCTTAAGATCTTTAAACAAGAATCCAAAAGTTGGGGCATTCAAATTTTACGATGAACTGTACAACTGTGCAAATATATTGTATTGGAATGAAAACCAAAAAATCTCATTGCAACTAATAAAGGAATGGAGGAAGGGGGGTGTCCATGGCTTAGCTACCTCAGCTTTCAGAAGGGGTCGCTTCGAAATACTCGGCCTCGCCATTGGTCGCCACGTATACTTTCTCCATAACTGCCAAGCCAAAGCCCTATTCTCTGCCTCTACCTTCACCTGATGTTGTTCCTTCTCTTTGATCTTGCGGTTCAGGCACTGGATCATCTCCTACATAAAGCATGAGGGTTTGGATGAATAAGACTTTAAACATAAAAAAACACAAGTCATGAACAAGCATACATGCATTACTTTTGTACTAACCTACATGGAGTGCGTCTACCGTGTCATGGCCCTCTTCAGGCTAGTAATCAGGTCAACCATAATCTCAGTCTACACATGAAGAATCTGCGATAAGGAAAAAGGAGCATGCTCAATAAGATGCCTTCCATCATAGTTAAAGTACAAGGAAACCAAGGAGAAAGTACTTACATGGGTGGTCTCGACAGGCTCAAATACACAGGCAAACTAGGTGATTGATATCGACATCATATACCTAGTCAAGGAAGTCATGCATGACTGTACCAAACTATTTGGCATGAATGCCAAGTCACTTATCACCATGGGCTCTACACCTCCCAAGCTGATCCACAGACTTGTTTACAACCATGGACAATAGCAGTGCTAGACACAAAAATAAGAGCGATAGACCTTCGAGTAGCGTGTGCAATAGTGCCTCAGCTCCCATTCTCTAGGATGACCCCTTTGTTTAGCGCATGTCAAGGGAATGCTTGAATAACTGCCTCTGATAAAGGAAGACTCCCTATGAGTGCTCCAAAGTGCTAGCAGAAAATAACTGTTCCCCTAACACGTAATGGAGCATTGTGACAAGATTTGTGCCCTCAAGGTTTTTAGTCTAAAATAGACTTATGGGTGGGTACTGTTGGATAGATCGCTCATCTAAGCCCTCATGCCAGTGAAAGATGCACTCTCCGAGGTACTAGTCCCAAATAAAGAGCCCACCTTCAGACGATGACTATAAGAGATGGCCTTTGCCTTCGCCACCTCTAGAGGCCACATCTCCATGGGACCTCTCTAATCAAGATGTAATTGTAATAAAGATGAAAAACCATTATGAGTATAAAACTAAATAATAAAAGATTAATAAGCATAACTCACATAAATTTTATCTGTGCAGGGAGAAATACCTAGTCTAGGTGAATGCGCTTGGCAGCTATAAAAGACTCTATGTAATACATGATGCTCCACTATAAGAAATGAGGATAACTGCCATCTATATCATCCTTAGTGGTCCAATCCCTCTAATAGGCTCAGCTCGATGCCTCATGCCTATCGATAAAGATAACATGAATCTCAAAGCAACCAAAATAAGACTAAGGCATAAAAAGGGAGATAAGAGGCACTTACGATTAGAACTTTCCATGCACCACACATATACCCTGTGCCTCATTAACATCAATTGAGGTATTCATAGAGGTGCGTTAAAACTGCAGACCCTTAGTCATAGTGGTGCAACAAGTCCAAATCCTTCAACACTGACACCAAGCATAGCTCGACCACATCAGAGGTACTTAAGAATATAACTCCTGACAGTGCATACATTAGGAAATAGAACACTTACTGATAAACCACCTTGCCAGAGCTATCATTGATGATATGAGGTGTGCCAGTTTATGTGCTAGATCTCGCAATAGTCTTGCTCCTTTCGAGCAGGGGTACGAAGCCTAGGACCCTTAGTAGGTAGTCCTTTTGAAGCATGATAGGAATTCTTTTAGTGCATATTTTCAGGGTAGGAATTAGAATTTTTTCCTATTTTCTTAGTATTTTTGTTTTGGAATAAGTTAATTTATGTCTCTTTTATTCTTCACAAGAATCTCTTACAAAGAAGTTAAATTGTAGTTTCTAGTCATGTTGCATGGGTTTTTGCATGGCCATGCATCGGACCATGCGAAAACACAAAGTTGACCTGTCAGTAGTACAGGATCATGACAATAGTTATATGCATGAACAGTTGCATGACCTGTGCATCGGGCCATGTAAATCGGTCAGGATAGAATGCAAATCGCAAGAAGAGGGTTCTTTTTGAATAGAAAAAAAGACCTAACTCAAAATCATTCCAGGTAGGCGAGAGGCAGTTTTTGAGAAATGAATTCAGATCTAGATCAACTAGAATTTATGAGAGAAATTTGGAGAGATTGAGAGAGTTTTTCTTTAGAATTCATTGTATAGGGCAAGGTTATTCTTTTTAGGGATTCTTCTTGAGTGAAAGTGGAAGTATAGGGTTAGTCATAAGATATTGAATGTAACATCCCTAGTCACATTCATTAGCATTATCACATGAGCATATGCATTAGATAAATAATCATTTAGAAGTACCATTGCATTTGGAGACATTGGAACATATATGTAGTGTTTGTATAGTTGTATGACAAATTGTTTTATGTTGTGTGCATGTTATAATATCATAAATAATGGTGTTTTAGAGCTTAATTAAAAGTATAAGGAATATCTAGGAATTAGGAGATGAATGGATGAATGGATGTGCTTAATGAGTGAAGAAGAGTGACTAAAAGCAAAACTTTTAACTTTCAACCAATAGGAAACCAGCCCCAATCTGTTGACTTATTTAAGATAAAATACAGACCATTAGGGTCTGATTTGAGGGAAAAACGTTAGGGGTACAGCAGAAACAAGAGAGAGCAAAGGAAGAAGAAAGAAAGGAAGAGGAAGAAGAAGAAGAAGAAGAAGAAGAAGAAGAGAGGGAGAAGAGTGAGCTGCCAAGTTTTTTTTAATTCTGGGCAGTAGGTAAGTAAGTTTAT
>CATIWR010111164.1:0-20476 GCA_949677035.1 Omphalea diandra
TATATATATATATATATATATATATATATATATATATATATATTCTTTTATTTATTAACATATTTAAAATTATTGATTTTACGAAAATAATACGTATGAATTCTTCAATTTAATCAATTAATGTATAATTATCACCTATTGTATATTTCATGCATAGGTGATAGTTTCTTATTCAACTCAAAACTTGATCCAAATCCATCCAAAAATAATATGATTTGAATCCGACCCTGACCTGAAGTAAATTGGAAATGATCCGAAAATTTAGGGTCAGATTGGTTTGAGTAAAGTCAACCAGACGGATTGGGTTAAAATTGACTTGAATTGGTCAACTCATAACTCAAGCTAATTGACCCTAAAAAAAGAAAAAAGAAAAATTTTATTACCAAATATATAAAATGTAGAATAATTAAAAATAAAAAAGAAAGAAATTTATATAAAAAAAATATTAAATCATTTAATTAAATTTAAATTTGAATTTGATATTTTTATTTAAAATATAACGAAATTTTTATATTTTAATAAATTTATTAATTTTATTGTACTTTTTGTGTATTTATTATGATAAATTATTCAGTAATAATAAACATTATTTATTGTGATATAAAAAAATTTATCATAATTTTTAAATTATTTAATACAATGATAGATATTATTATGATAATATTAATTCTTCTTATATGTAATTTGATATGCATTATATAGTGACAAATATTATGATGAAAGAGTGTATGTTATAATTTATCTTATAGACTCATTTATTATGACATAATTTTTAATTAAAAATTTATAGACTCAATAAATAAGAAAATTCAAACTTTTTTCGCAAATTTTCAATTGTATTCAAAGTTTCTAATTAAGTCAATTATACCATAATTTGATAAATTGGGTTCAGTAATACCCAAGTCAAAATCAGCATTTAATTAATCTCATGTAATTGATTTTTTCAAATATTTCTTAAAGTTTTTTTAATGATTTAAATAATTTATTATTTAAAATATAAAAAATAAAATTTTAAGAAGTGATTGAGAGGAAAAAAAATTTAAATCAGATGTTGCGAGATTTTATTAATTATATTTTAAAATTTATAGATTTAAAAATAAAATTAAAAATTTTCATATAAAAGTATATAATAAATTTATTAAAGAAAAAATGGAATTAAATTGAATATAAAATAAAAGTATCATCTCAAGTTCATGCAAATAAAATTTTAAATATTTTTTAAAATTTTATTTAAATAGTTTAAATAATTATTATTTAAAATATAATAAATAATTTTTTAAAAGAGTTTGAGAGATTTTATATATTATAAATTTTAATTTTTTAAATTAAATATAAAATTAAAATTCATCATCTAAAATACAAAATAAATGTAATTAATAAAAATGAGATTAAATTGAATAAAAATAAAATTATCATCTTAATCAAACTCATGTGATTGATTTTTAAAATATTTCTTGGAAGTTTTTATTTGAATGGTTTAAAATTTTATTATTTAAACATGCAATTAATTTTTTAGAAGATAGAGAAATTTTTTAAAAAAAATTAGAGATTAAGAGATTTTATGAATTATAAATTTAAATTTTAAAAATTTTTTATTTAAATTTAAATATAAAATAAAAATTCATCATATAGAAGTATATAATAAATTTATTTAATTAAAATTGAGATTAAATTGAATAAAAATAAAAGTAGTACATTAATTAAGTCGTATATTTAATTTTAGATTTAATTGAATTAATGGAAAAAGTTTAAGGGTCAACGGAGTCTAAGTGCATTTTATTAAATTTTGTTTTTGACTTGAGGTATAATTGAAATTAATTTATTAAATTAACTTTATTAAAAGTTTTGGATACAATTTAAAATTGTATAAAGGTTTGAATTTTGAGTAATTAAGGTAAATTTTCATCATAATTTTTTAAAAGATTTACTACTTGAAAGAAATTTATCACAATTTTACTTATTTGTTTATAATAATTGTAATAAATTTGATTTTTATCACAATAAAATCACATATTAAAATAAATCTAATTTTATCACATAAATTTTTATTATAACATATAAAATTTTTTATAATGAATAATTTGTTATCATTGAACATTATGTGTTTCTTTGTAAATTAATTTAAATTATGATATATAACCTAAATATAATTTTATGTAAACTTAATTTAATTATTTTTATTATATAGTCATTTGCTCAAAAAAATTATATTTAATTTATTAAGCATTTAAATAAAAATAAAAATTTTTAATCAAGTTTTGTTTTTATATAAAACTTATCTTGATAAAAATAATTTTTTAAGAGAAAATTATTATTTCTCTTTTAACATATTATGAGAAAATATTGTATAAATGATAAAAAAAAATTCAAGTGGTTATTTTAAAGTTGAATAACAAATGATCCGATTTGATCGGACTTGAAATATCAATTTTAAAAGTAAACTTGGATCTGACTTACAATCCTTTTTTGTATGCATGACTCGATGAGTGGTCTAAAATCTAAATGGCTCAAACCCGACCCGAAAATAACACAACCCAAAATAACATGATCCGATCCAATACATTTACTGCCTCTATCATTTAAAGACAAAATATATATAGATTCTTTTATTTTACAGAAATTTTAGTTTTTTAATGGAAAGATGATAAATAAAACTACTCTCAATAAATCTACAATAATTACACATAAATTTTAAAAGGTTCTATTTTAGAAAAGCACTAACTAATCAAACCTCTCTTATTACTAATATATAAAGTATTCTTTATTTTTTTTCTTCAATAAAAAAAAAAGAAAATCTTTAAAAAGTTAATCATAATTTAATAGATTAAAAATATAACATAATTATTAGTTTTATCAAAATGAAAGAACAATCTAAATTATTTCTTCAATTTAATAGGTTAATGTGTTACCAACAACTATTGAATACTTCAAGTAAAATTAAGATATATGTATAAATTAAATATTTAACACAAAGTTTATTAAAAATAATTGTTAATATATATCTTATATAAATTAAATATTTCTAAAGGGCTACATGTCATCCAATGTGAATATGATGGTGTTGTTTTCATCACATATCTTTCATCATTTTTTTTTTTTTTCTGTCTCTTTTCTATGCTTATTTTTTACTCTACACTTTAAATTTTTAAAACGAAATTATTTGTTAAAAAACAAAAAGACAAATAATATTCTTTCATTTAGAATTTAAATTTTGAAAAAAGATAATTGAAACTACAAAACTAAAAATATTACTATTATAGACCATAAATTTCTTACTTGAAATTGTAAAAGCATTGAGATATTAAAACGTTAGATGTTTGACTTCTCACGAGAATTGATAAATATTAATGATATTTTACATATTATTTATTCTTATATTAATTTATTTTTTGTTTAAGATTCTCATGCATACAAATAAAAATAGCAGTTCAGTTTCGATTTCTTTAAAAAAATAAAAATTCATATGATTAAAAATTTCTGTGTAATTCAAAACAATAAAGACAATAATAAATTATAAAATTTAGTTAATTTTATATCATAAAAATAAAATATTATATGTGAATAATTTATTTAATAATTTAATTAAATGAAAATTTTATATAATTTTATTTTGTTGTCAAATTAATATTTTAGTACAAAAACAAAAATATTTAAAATTAAATAAACTCATGCAAAAAACGTGCATTATGCTAGTTGGTTCAAATAATGAATGCAACGTAATCTCATAAAGGAAAAACAAATACGTGGCCAAATAATACATGTTCAATGTTTATGTAGCAAAATACGACTTAACTTAGTCGAGGCCAAAAAATATATAAGTTGTTCCTTGCATTGTTTGTGATTGTTGACTTCAGCAATTCATCTTTTATTTTAATCAATTTAATATTTTTATTTTTATTCTATTAAACCATTTTAATTTTATTTATCATCCATCAAATTCAAATGTGTTATACCCGCCTGATAAGGCAGATAAAGTAATAAATTTCAAATCTAATTAGACTTAAATACCCTTTAAATTTTCTTTTATTTTTTTAAAATCAACCACTCCAATCTCAAGCTCTTCATCAACAAAATTATTGCAATATCTCTTTCTCTAACAGTCATTGTTTTTTTTTTATAACCATCTCTCTTTTTGTAACCATCACCATCATCACCACCAGCCAAGAATATGACGTTGCCTTACTAGCTCTTCATTCTTGAGGCTACAATGCCATCACTATTTTTGATTTGTGCTTTATCCTCCTCTCCTTAACATTCACATCTAGAGTCCTTAGCATGAAAGTCCCATCTCTCCCCTTCATATCTTCATTGATAGGTCTCTGATTCTCGAAAATGATACCGTATTTCAAGCTATTTAGATTAAAAAAAAAGCCTTCGGTCTCAGCTTCGAATCTTTTCCTCAGATCAACTATTGTTGCGCATGACTCAATGAGATTCTCTTATCCGGATTTTGGTCTGCTTCTCAAGAGAAGCGCATGGATCAAGCTCCATTTATCTCGCAGAAGTCTTTGTTTAAAATGAATGATTTAATGAATTTTTTCACAGAAGTTTTCAAGCCAAAAAAAAAAAAGGATGTGAGGCAAGTTTGGCGAGAGCAATTGTTGATTTGGTGTGTAATGTTTTGTAATTTAAAGTGTTTAAGCTTTATTTAGAAGATGAGAAAGTGAATAGACAAAGTAAAATTTTCATATTTTTTTCATTAATCAAACAGAGCTTGAAATTTTCATTTATAAAATAGAAGAAAAAGAAATGAAGCCATTTTTTAAAAAATTTCTATTCAATTTTTGAATAACAAAAAACATGATGTTGTGTAGCCATTTGAATTTTTTTGTGAGTTGGCCATATATTTTCTTGAAACTTCTTAAAATTATTTTTCTTATAAAAGTGATAGGTGAAGAGGTTAGTGATTTTGATAAGATTATCTATTTGTTCTTGTTATTATAGATTTGGTTAGACTGACTTTGATTAATAGATTTTTGCAATTGTCTTCTTTTATGAGTTCTTATGTAATATATAAGGGTATTTTGGCCAATTGACTAAACAAACAAATTGAAAAAAGAGCATGAAATTTATGTTTTTTTCATCTGTCATATGGATGTTCAATAAATCAAAAATAAAAAAAAAAATCAAATGCTCAATTGATTATAATTAAAAACTGTAGTACCAGAATGATCAATTACAAATAATTCAAGATTCAACTTATGTATTTGGCCACTTAATCAAGGATCAAAATATCATGTTATCAATGAAACAACCAAGGCCCACATGACATGATGAAATTTCTTTGAACAAAGTGAAAATTCATTGCATAAGCAAAGGAGTACAAAATTCAATAGACTCAAAATCAGCATTTTTAAACCGCAATTGATTTTTAATTTTATTAATTTGATTAATTTGGTTTATATAATTTAATAATATTTTATTTTTAATATATTTAAAAATAAAATAAAAATAATAAAAATATTTTTAATATTTAAATTTTAAGTAAAAGAGATTTTTAAATAATTAGCTTTTGACAAAATAAAATCATTTTGGTTTGAATTCCTTAGTCTGATTCGCCAATTTTAATTGATCAATTAGTTGATTCTCATTTTTTTATTGATTAATCAATTGATTTGATTCTAAAAATATTATTTAGAACATGTCAAATCTAGTGTAAGATTAAAATAAGATAACTTTTATTGAAATTTCATACTCTTGATGAACACATCATTTAAAATAGTAGAAACATCACATGCAATGCAATTCAATGCAAACCGAAGAAAATTGAGGAGTGGGGAATCTCTTTGAAGCCTTATTGGTAAATTCCACTAGAACCACTATCTCATATGAGAGATTCAAACAAAAAGAAACCTTAAAGGGCTAAATTTAAAAAATATTTGTGTACATCAAGATATTTTTCTTGTTAGAGTTAAGAAATTTAATGATGAAAATGATTTAGACAAATTTCTAACTTGTAAACTTTATTTATTCCCTAAAATAGAAGCAAAAAGGTAATAGATCTAAAAAAATATGGATCTAAGAACAAAATCAAAAGAATAAAAAACTCCCTATATAAAACCCATTGATACTACTCTTGCAAAAATGCTCTAGCTTACACATATGTATAGCCTGGTGCAGTCTTATAGGCTTCAACCACATAATGGATCGCAAGTCTAACTCAGTTTAAGATGGGTTCTCAACTTACAGGCTAACATTGACTCAGCCTCGTATGCAGCTCTTTAGCCTATCCCCTCATCCGCATCTATGAAGGATATTCCTCATCAAGAATTTGACTCTCGTCAAGAAAGGATAGTCCTTATTAGTAAGTTAACTCTCATCAGGAAAGGTTAACCCTTATCAGGAAGAGATTAAAGTCTTCATCTAACATGAAGACAATCCACTTCAATCACTATATAAAGGATCATAATCAAATATTTTATTTATTCTACTCTCACATACTTATACTTTGTCTTTCAAGTAGACTTACTAACTTAAGTATCAAATTGAACTTTTGACAATCGACAATAGGTTGGATTCCCCTCTCATTATTATTTGTCTTGTAAAGACCAAGCCAAAACTACCCAAGTCAACCATCCTCAACCTAAGAAGACTCAACCGAATCTGCTACCTCAATAACCCAACAACATCCCCCATAAAAGACAAAATAATAAATAGATCAACAAGATAAAAAACTATAAGTAAAATAAATAGAGACTACCATTCAACAATGAAAATGATCATGGACGATAGCCAAAATGCACTGTGAAATTGAAGAAAAAACTTTATGATGTGGGTTTTCTATATTGTAACACTTCTAATGCTTTCTCGTAAGTGCACGTGTAAACATTCTCTTACAAGTTCAACTACCGCAAAAATGATTGATTATTTATAGTAGTTAACTTGCTAAAGTTATAGTAGTTAACTTGCTAAAATGCAAACACAAATATTCTTTCCACAAATCCACCATTGCAAATGCAATCTGTTAAGGTTTTTCACTTGATTATAAATAAACTAAGTGAAACATCACTATTAATTTTTTTATTTAAACATTCAAATTGAAATAATAGCATCAATCCAAATATGAGCTCTAGTTTTGTAACAACCATTTTCATTTATAAATCATGGCATTCATGTCCGAAAATACATACGCATAAAGGTTTATTCATCATGCATACATAATCCAATAATGTATTTCATGTACGTATATGTTACCTAATGATAAAGGCTAGTGACCATAAACAGGTTTCTATCTAGATATATGTACATGACACAAAGAGATAGAATTAGAATTCAGCCAACGACATGTAGTCCATGTGTCTTTATGTAAAACTCTAAGCACCAAACTATCCAAACCCTATGTTTCAATATCTGAAAAACATGATTGTGATTTGATGAGTCGTGACTCAATGATACAAACAATAATCAGATTCTTATAGCACAACCAACATAAGAATATCATCAGGATACATTGTGCAATAGATTGATTTTTGTCATGATATTGCAAGGCAAACTCTGCTCTAACAACAAAACTAACACAATCAGCTCTTGTTTCTCTTAAATTTCAACTTTCATACATGAACTCTACCTCAAATACTCCATAATTCTCACTAACCATACATGATTAACATGTCATGAGAGATTAATTTCATGTGGTAAGAAGATAAATTAACTTACCTATTTTCCCAAAACCATAAAATCGTAGGATTCCTTCTTAGGTAACTCACTCTTCTCCTTCTTCTTCTTCTTCTTCTTCTTCTTCTTCTTCTTCTTCTTCTTCCTCTTCTTCTTCTTCTTCCTCTTCTTCTTCTTCTTCCTTTCTTTCTTTCTTTCTTATTTAGCTCTCTCTTTCTTCTATTGTCCCTTACATTTAACCTCTCTATTCTGATCCTAAAGGCTGAAAAAATCCATTTTGTAAACCTATTGTAACAAGACAAATCATGGTGTCTTATTTTCATTGGTTGGAAGTTCACTTTTTCCATTTAGTCCCTCTTTTTCACTCCTTCATCACCTCCATCCATCTCCTAATCCCTATATGCTCCTTATACTTTTAAATAAGCTCTAAAACACCACTATTTATGATACTATAACAAGCACACAACATAAGATAATTTGCCATGCAACTATATAAACAATACATATATGTTCAAGTGTCCCAAATGCAATGGTGCAAGTGTCATCGTTGTGCTTATCCAATTCAAATATCTAAATGATCATTTATCCATTGCATATGTTCATGTGGGATTGCAAATCATTTTTGTAATGAATATGTTCATGTAAGAATGCCTATGAATGTGGGTAGGGATATTACAAGTTTAATCCATAAGCATGGGCCTACAGGAGGAATATACATATATATATATATTGATATGGATGCACACTCATAAAATAGACACCACATTAAATTTATAAAATCTTAGGCTTAATTTGTTTTTCTAATTTTTGCTTGTGATAAATGAAAAACTATTTTTTACTTGTGATTTTTTATTTTAAAAATATTTTTCTTTGTCAAAAAATTTATTTAAAAATATATTGTTTAGCAATAAATGAAAGAAATACATTATAAAAATAAGAGAGAATATTTCATGTATTTTTCATATGATATGAGATTTTTCTCTCTCTAACATATTGAGAAAACTCCAGAGAATAGGTGAAAATAATAATTATCAATTTTATAATCATTTAATTCTTTTTAATTCTTTTCATAGTTTGTTAATAAATTACATTATTAGAATTATGACTTGAATTCTTAGATAAGAGCTTTTCTATTTTTTAAAAGGAAATTTTTTTAAGTATATGAAAGATTATTTCCAACATGATGTAGGATTCTTAGTTTAGAGTTATCCCTAATTAGATGCATATTTTTATTGGTGAGTATTAGTGAATGCTAACTCTATGATATAATCAAAATAGAAATAATATTTTGTCTTTCACCAAAGGTTATGAGAGCCTTTTATATATTGATGAGAAAGGCTCTTATCAATTATGGTTAGATCATTGGCCATGAAAATTAAAATAACAAATAGCTTAATTATATATAAAGAAGAATAAGGAGGACAAATTATTCTAGTTGCTATACAAATTATGTGTATAATTATATGTGAATAAGATCTCTTGAATATAATAGATTGATGTATATAAGTATGGTTTTGAGTTTGATATAATTGATGATATTATTAAAAGTGTATAATGTTGGTCCTTGTGCATAAAAAGGGGGATTGAATTGGTGGAAATTTTAAAATTTTGGAGGGAAGGTTAGTTGTGCAAGTATTAAAAGAAGTAGAAGAAGAATAGAACACATAATAATTTATAGTGGTTTGGGTATTAACTAACCCTACATCCATTCTTCGATTCTTCCAATTGTGCATTCCACTAAAATTAAATAGTTTTTTGAAAGCTCAAATCTAACTTTATAACTTGTGTTTTGCAAACGCTCACACACAACCTTACAAGTGTTTTGTAAGGCTAACACTTAAAACTATACAAGATTTTTTTATTGGCTTACTCTTAAACCCAATCCCAAAGGGTGTTTAAATCTCATACTATACTTCTTACAACTCAATAACAAAAAGAAATTAAGAAAGAGAAAGTTGAGAAATAATTTTGCTAGAGTTTGGCCTTAGTAAATGTTATTAACTTGTATTTATGTTTATTTGGTGAAGTATTTATAGGTTTCTCCTACTAACGAGACATTAGAGATAAAATTATGCCTAAATCTCGAAGGTGTGTTAGGCAAATTTGCATTTAATGCTTGTCAAGCCATCATAGCGGTCGCCACAGGTGAATCATAGTCGTCATCTACCTTTTGCTCTGGATTTTGCCTAATCACGATCGAGATCTTCAATTGTGCCTAATGGCTAGTGACACGTGGCAATTTGACATTAGTCCTTCAGAAGACTAGCTGTTAGACCCCTCTCTTAGTTTTTAATGTCAGGATCACTATCTCATGGTAGCAGTCGTAATATGAATCGCATTGGCTATCTACGCACTACTATTGGTCATGATTGGCTCTATGCAATATGGATTTCTTGAGTTGGGCTTATTGCGGTGGCTATGGTCATGTTGTGATCGCGACTTATGAATTTGTAATAGTCCTATGACATATGGCTTGTGTTAGATGCATCTCTAAAATTCCCCCAAAATTGATTAAATGTCACAATCGTTATTAAAGAAGCGATGCTCACCATTATTGCTTCTGTCCAAGACTTCACTTAGTAGTAGTTGCGATTTATGAGTAGCAGTCGTTATTTACAGACATTTCTTGAATTTATGCTCCAATTTAACTTTTAATGATGTTCTAGCTTAATTTTTATAATTACCACACTTAGACAAGGTATTAGAACTATTAAATCTTATGTTATCAAGATCAAAAGATGTTTGACCACCTAGTCCAACAATCTCCCCCTTTTTTATTTTGATAACCTTAGATTGAATTATGCAAGGATAACTTGTGCATTATCATTTGAAGTGTAAGGATGGATAGTTGAATGTTAGATAAATGCTTTATGAAGTTGAAATGCTCCCCCTTAGTCTATAATCCCCTTCAATCTTTAATTATTATCTTTTTGCATATAATATCTCTTCCCTTTGTCAAGATTAAAAAGAGAGAAAATTAAGAGCGAATAACCAATTGAGGGAATAACACAAGTTCAATAATAATGGTGATAACTAATTAAAAGTGTAATCAATTGAGAATTAAAGAGGATCAAATAGAATTTTTATTAAAGAGGAAACATAACATAAATACATTAACATATGCAAACATACATAGATGTTTGATAACATCATATAAGTCTAGAGTTGAGAAATAAAAAGAAAACATTGGTCAAATGAAAATAAAAAAAGGAAAATAAAAAACTAAAGGTCATCCTTATCATTAAATTCTTCAATATCTCCTTCTTTTTATTCATCTTCATGTCCTTAATTTTGAGGTTCTTCTTCATTTATTAGCTCTTGAGAGGTTTCCCCCAATAGTTAAAGCTTAAAGGGCTTTTTCCGCATCTTAATCATTAGAGAAGTAAAAAGCAAAGCTCAAGTCCAAGCCTTTCTTGGATGTCCACTATGTCTTCATGAAGATGTTGAAGAAAGTTGAGCCTCTTAAGGGCTTTCTTCAATAACTTGGAGACCTTGCTTAGAGAGGAAGAAGAGTTAGAGGAAGAAAAAGAAACTTTGGCTTTGCCTTACCTTTTGAAGGGTGTAGAGGATCTTTTTAAGGCATAACACCCTCTTGTGATTCCTTAATCACCAATCTTGTTCTCTTTGACGCTTGAGAGGTAACTTGTTGAACTATACTTTGAGCTGCAAAGAAGTAATCATGTGTGTTGCCTTATAATTACTTTGGCATTTAAAAGATAGGTAAAGTCAAGCTAATTTTTCTTAGGGTCATAAGAAGGGGTTAGTTGGCTTCAATTTTAGGAATTAATGCCTTAATATGCCTATAAATGGCAGTCACATAAGAGGAAATGAGAAATTGGCACTTACCCTTGCTCATGTGCTCCATTTGGCTAATGAAAACCTCCTTGTTTCAATATGTTGGTTGTGAAGAAGGCAATAAAGAAAGGATAAGTCTCTTTATGAGACCTTTTCATTTCTATAACCCCTTGCATTAATGGAGAAGGTGATAAGGTGATAAAGAAGCCATATAGGTAGGGTCTTAATGTGTTTAACAATGGATTTTCTAGGGTCATGGTATTTCTTAATGGAAATACCATTCCAAAACTCAAAGAAAATGAAGTCATAAGAGGAGAAGTTATAGGGGGTAGTCTTTTTATTTTAGAAGTTGAAGAGAGAATAAAGGTTAAGGTAGGTGATGAAAAAGAGTTTGTCAATGCAATTGAATTTTAAGCCATACATACCTACTGGAGAATTCTTATCCTTGCTTACTTCCATTTTGCACATGAACTCTCTCACCACTTCTTCAAACCCCATTTCATCTTTATAGATGAAAGTAACCCATCCAAGATTGTCTAAATACCAATTGATGTCATCCTTCAATCCAAGAACAGTTAGAAGATGAGTTCAAGGAATCTTATTGGCTTGAATTAGTTTTTTCTTATTGGCTTCATACCTAGCCTTTTCTTCTTTAGTTATTCCTTTAATCTTATGAAGGGGCAATGTACTTCTAATAGGGGATGAGGATGTTTGAGCAATCCCTTTTCCTTTATCTATCTTGCTAGGTTTCTTAAGATCCATAGATGTGAGGAAAAGAGAAAGAAAGGTTAAGATGATGATTATAGGTTTAGATGAGAGAGAGATATGAAGTAAAGTAATGAAAGGAGGTTATGGTCAGTTTAAATAGGCTGAGAAGAATTAATAGGAGTAAAAAAATGCATAGAAATACATTGAAGAAGGACAAAGCACTATTTGAGGGAGAAAACATGTATTGTCAAGTAGTTACAAGCAATCGCGACTGTCATGCACGTTTTGCATTCGCTAATCTAGAAAATTTACTACTAGAATTTTTTAAAAAAGGAGCAAGGTAATGGTAAGGAATTTGAAACTTTCATGAGAGCGACTCTCTAGTCATGGTCGTGAAGTTTGAAATGAAACAAAAATAAAAAAATTCTTAAAAATAGCAATTGCAATCAGAAGTTTCAACTGCGATTTATAAAACATTTTTGAAAAATAGTTTTAAGTGAAGTTTCAAGTATATGGCTCATATTTAATGTGATCAAATTATCATATTGATGATTAATTCATGCAATTTGTCATTAAAAAGCTCAAATGTAAATTGAATGAATAAATCTAGTTCATTAAATGTATTCATTATACAAACATATCAGCCAATTAACAAATATCAACTAATAATAAAATATGCATATAGTGAGATCAATTTTCATCCTAGGGAGCTTCCATCTAGCATTCATAGTTCCCTCTTGATGAAGTTCAACCTTTCTTTATTAAGGCGTTTAGTGACAATATTCACAAGTTGGTTGTTGGTTTCAATAAATTATAACACCACATTACCATTTTGGACATGATCTCTAAGAAAATAATATCTAATACCAATATGTTTGCTTCTTGAATGTTGGATGAGATTCTTAGAAAGATTTATTACACTAATGTTGTCACATTTAATGAGAATGTGATCAATATCATTGCCATAATCCTTAAGTTGTTACTTCATCCAAAGAATTTGGGTGCAACAATAACCATCCACTACATATTTTGTTTTGATAGTGGATAAAGCAATCAAAACTTGTTTCTTGCTAAACTAAGAAACTAAACATTCACCAATAAATTGACAAGTTTTGAAAGTACTCTTCCTATCCATCAAACTACTAGCATAATCTGCATTCAAATATCCAAGAAGACTAAAGGATGAATTCCTAGTATACCAAAGTCCTAAATGCAATGTGTCATGTACATACTTTAAAATTCTATTAACGATATGCAAGTATGATTCCTTAGGACAAGATTTGAATCTAGCACACAAGTAAACACT
The DNA here is from genome assembly GCA_949677035.1 of Omphalea diandra. Lineage (NCBI taxonomy): Eukaryota > Viridiplantae > Streptophyta > Magnoliopsida > Malpighiales > Euphorbiaceae > Omphalea > Omphalea diandra. Next base: position 13,424 of record CATIWR010111164.1, read on the forward strand.
AAAAATGATATCACGTATTGAAGTGGTAAGATAGAGGAGAGAAACAATCATACCTCTATATTTCTTTTCATTAATAGGCTTATCCAATTCATCATTGTCTAGCTCGATAGTTGCACTCATTAGGGTCTTAGCTACCTTGCATCCATATATGCCAAACTTTTTAAGTAGCTTCTTTATGTACTTGGTTTGGTTGATAAAGATGTTCTCTTTGGTTTGCTTAATTTGAAGATTAAGAAAGAACTTGAGCTCACCATCATGCTCATCTCCAGTCATACGTAATGATAAGATCTTTTGGGTGATCCTTAGAGTATCTTCAATCCTTAAAGCATCCTTGAGCTTAGTTCTTCTTTTGTTGAGGTTGAGATTCCTCTTCTTGTGATGGCTCATTATCTTCAAGTTCAATCACATTCTGCTTAAAAGTTGAATCAAGCTCCATCTTTTTAAAGTCACCTATAAGATTATCAACAAGAGTACCTTTCCTAAGATCAAGTTTGCTAGTTCATCAAATACAACATTCAAAGACTTTTTAACCACCATATACTTATTATTAAAGACTTTATAGTCTCTACTAATGGTGGAATAACAAAAAAAAAAAATACCCTCATCAATTTTTGAAGTAAAATTTCCAAATTTGTTCTTGGTATTAAGAATGTAGCATTTGTAACCAAATACTCCAAGTTATGAAAGCTTGGGTTTTCTTCCATTTCATAGCTCATAAGAAGTTTTGTTTAGAATGGGTCTTTTAAAGACTTGATTTGCAATATAACATGAGATATTGATGGCTTCGGCCTAAAAGTAATTTGACAAATAATACTTATTAAGCATAGTTGTAGCCATCTCTACCAAAGTTCTATTTTTCCTTTCTATAATACCATTTTTTTTTGGTGTTCTAGAAGTAAAAAAGTTGTGAGAAATCTCATTCTCCAAATAATAGTTTTCAAAAGATTCATTTTGAAATTCCTTTCCAAGATCACTTATAATAGAAGAAATAAAGTAACCTTTTTCATTTTGAACTCTTTTTTGCAAAACTTTTGAATGCATCAAAAGTATCACGCTTATGAGCAAGGAAGGAGACCTAAGTGAACCTAAAGTAGTCATCAACTAGTACAAATGCAAAATATTTTCCACCAAGGCTAGCATTCCTACTCGGTCAAACTAAGTGAATGAGTTGAAGAAGCCTATAAGTACTTACAACATTTTTTGCTTTGAAGGATGCTTGGTGTTGCTTTTCTTTTTGATAAGGTTCATATGTCTTATCCTTTGTGAACTTGAACTTTGGAGGACCCTATACTAACTCTCCTTTTGACAAACTTTATAGAAGCTCAATGTTAGCATGTCCAAGTCTTCTATGCCAAAGCCAAGACTCATTGCTAATGAAAATAAGACATTTAAAAGATTGGTTGGCCATAATATATAAGTCAATTTGGTATGTATTGCCTCTCCTTTCACTCTTAAAAATTACCGTTTTATCCGTCAAGGTGATAACTCGATGTTTTTTAAGGTTAAAGGTGATTTTGTTACCTTTATCACATAATTGACTTACACTTAATATATTATGTTTCAATCCTTCTACCAAAAGAACTTTATCAATGAGAGAGCAACCTTTCTTAATAACAATTTCAATCCCAATTACCTTACCCTTGGCATTGTTTTCAAATGTGAAATTACCACCATCCTTCTCTTTAATGGCTATGAATAGCTTCTTATTATCGGTCATAGGATTTGAGCACTCACTATCCACATGCTAATCATTATCCTCTTTGGTGACTTCTAATCATTCCTACAACACAAATACATTTCACCTTTGTTTAGGTACCCAAACATACTTGGGTCTTTGGGGGTTAAGCATAAAAGGATCCTCTAATTTGAGGCAAGCCTTCATTGTAACAAAATACATTTATATGGCCATATTTCATGCAATAATGGCATTGGAGCTTAGAATTATAGGCTTTTCTCCTATGAACTATCTTAGCATAAGTAGGAGGTCTTCTCACACCTTGGTTATATGGGTGCATGCAAGTGCAAGAGTGATGAGAAGTAGAAGAAGTTCTTGTGTGTATGTGTTTGGACATGGCTCTTTGAGTACATATATGCAGGGTTAGCTATTTAAGGTTTAGCTCTTGGGCCTTGAGGAGCCTTCCTTTTGCTCTTAGGCTTGGGAAGCTTAGTGCTTGAAGCACTTTTCTTCCCAATAATCTCAATGTTAGAAGTTTGACGTATAGAAGCTCTAATGAAGATGGAAGGAGAGGATGTAGATAAGAAGTCTCCATTGAAGCCTAAACCATGTCTCACTAGGAGAGGTCTTTGAGATACAATGAGTGTATCTAAAGCTTTTTTCCCTTTGTGAAGTTTTGAGATAGAATTTCTAAGCTCAATTACTTCACCTTTTAAAGTGTCATTTTTTTTTAATGACTCAAGAGAAGATGAGGTTTTAAAAAGATTTTTTAAAGATTTCTTGAGCTTTTCATTATAAGTTCTTAAGTCATTTATAAGATCATTTAAATCCTTAAATTCATCCTCAAGTTTTGAACATTCTTCTTATAAGTTTTCATTTGAGACTTATATTTATCACATCTCAAGGTTAGAGCTTTAAGAAGCTCATCTTCTTCATCCTTAAACACATCATATTCATCATAAGAATGAGAAGAAATACTTACCTCATATGAGTTGTCCTCTTGAGCCATAAACAAAAGTTAGCAACCTCTTATTCTTCTTCTTCCTCTTGCTCACTTAAATTATCATCCCATGTAGCTTTGAAGCTTTTTTTTTTTCTCATTATCCCACTTCTTCTTCTTTTTAAGCTTGGGACATTTGAATTTTTATGTGACTTTGCTTTCCACATTCAAAGCAAGTTACCTCATTCATCTTTTACTTAAAGTAAGGTGATGATGATGTCTTATTGAGGTTCCTTCTCTCTTTTCTTCTTTTCATTAGCTCTTTGGATTTCCTTTTTATGCCATGATCTTTTCCTTACATAATTAACGCTTGAATTGTGTTCTGAGCTCTGATACCACTTGTTGGTCCTTGTGCACCAATAAGAAGGATTGAATTTGTGAAAATTTTAAAATTTTAGAAAGGATGTTAGTTGTGCAAATATTAGAAAAAGTAGAAGAAGAATAAAACACACAATAATTTATAGTGGTTTAGGTATTAATTAACCATACATCCACCCCAATTCTTTCAATTGGGTGTTTCACTAAAACTAAATGGTGTTTTGAAAGCTCACACCTAACTTTACCACTTGTGTTTGGCAAAGTCTCACACACAACTTTATAAGTGTTTCCCAAGGCTAATACTTAAACCGATACAAGAGTTTTTTATTGGTTCACTCTCAAACCCAATCCCAAAAGGCATTTAAAACTCATACCAAACTTCTTACAACTTAATAACAAATAGTAATTAAAAGAGAGAAAGTTGAGAAACAAATTTGCAAGAGTTTAACCTTAGTAAATGCTATTCACTTGCATTTATGTTCATTTGGTGGAGTATTTATAAGATTCTCCATTGAAGAGACATTAGAGATAAAACTATGCCCAAATCTTTAAGGTGTGCTAGACAAATCTGCATTTAATACTTGTCAGACCATTATCATAATCGCTACAAGTGAATCGCGATCGCTATTTGCCTTTTGCTCTAGATTTTTCCTAGTCATGGTTGAGATCTTCAATTATACCCAACGACTAGTGATACGTGGCAGTTTAACATTGGTCCTTCAAAAGACTAGCAGTTAGACTCCTCTTTTGGTTTTGAGTGTCATGATCATTATCTCATGGTAGCGGTATCGTGATATGAATAACGTTGGCTATCTAGACAATACTGCTAGTCGCAATTGGCTCTATGCAATATGGAGTTCTTGAATTAGGCTTGTTGCAGTTGTTATGGTCATGTTACGGTCATAACATATGAATTTGTAATAGTCCTGTGACACGTGACTTATGCTGGATGCAACTCTGAAACCCCTCCAAACTTAATTGAATGTTGCGGTCGCTATCAAAGGTGTGATGCTCACTGTGATTACTTCTATCCAGTTTGTGCCCAAGACTTCACTTGGTAGCTATTGCGATTTTGTGGGTAACGATCGCTATTTACATACATTTCTTGATTTTATGCTCTGTTTAACTTCTAATGATATTCTAACTTAATTTATGCAATCACCACACTTAAACAAATGCATTAGAACTATTCAATTTTATGTTGTCAAGATCAAAATAGTATTTGACCTAAGTTTGACCACCTACTCCAACATATAAGGTCGTGAACATGACACCATTAAGAGGAGAAACCACATAAAATATTATTTATTACTTTATGATTGTTTTATTTCTTGTGAATTGCATACTTCTGTAATTATAATGAATATAACATAGATGCATAACAACATAATATGCTACTTTATAATTTTAATAAAAGGATACTTTTTTTTATTAATTAGTCTTGACTAAGAATTAAACTCAAGATCCTACATTCTTAAATTTGTTAGTAAAATTATCATTAAAACAAAGACTAAAGATGGTTTATTTAGTAGAGTTAAATTCTCTAAGTTTTTTTTTTCTTTCAAAAGCTTATTTGAAACAAATAAATTTCACAAAATTTTATAAATTTTAATTGAAGTTCATGTTTTTCATGTTTTAAACATTAAAAAAGAAAAAAAAGAAGCGCATTTCAATTATAAGAATTTAATTGTAGAAATTGAAACTAACTTAAGTTCTATAAAAATAGGTGAACTTTTCAAATGAATTACATAAAATTAAGACAACAAATTTAATTTGACAAAAATACTTTCTTTGTTTCAATACTTTTCTCTTTCTCTTCTTCATCACTCAAGGGTATTTTTTTTTTAAAAAAAAAAACAAATATGTATTCAACTCAATTCTAAATTTATTCCAAGTAGGAATTTTATAAAATTTAATTAAATATCATATTTTAAATTATGTCATTTCAAACATAAAAATTCATTTATAAAATAATTCTAACTAAAGCTCCATTTGTTTCGCAAAAAACAACTTGTCTAGAAAAAAATATTTTTTGAAAAAGTAAATTTAAGCAACATATTTTTTAAGAAAAATATTTTTTGAGCAACATATTTTTCTGGTGTTTGAAATGTATTACAAATATATTAGAATTCATATTTATACAATTTGTTATTTAATCTATATTATATATAAAAGTGACTAATTAGGAAAAACTTTTTTGGTCATAAAAGAGAATAAAACTTTTTAAATTGACAATAATAATTTTAAATTATAAATTTTAATTAGGTGGATAATATTTCTTTATAAAACTAATTATTAGTTTAATTTTTAAAATTTTTTATTATTTAAAATAACTAAAATAATGGATAAAGATGTTTATATCTTTAAGTTAGTATTACTTTGTTTTTCAAATATTTAAAATTAAGAAAAATATAATTTTATCTATCTATACTATATATAAAAGTGGTTAATTAGCAAAAAAATGTTTTGGACATAAAGAGTATAAAAATTATAAAATTTACAATAATAACCTTAAGTTATAAATTTTAATTAGATGGATAATATTTTTTTTTATAAAACTAATTATATTTTTAATTTTTAAAATTTATGATATTTAAAATCTATATTATACTATTTATAAAAATGATTAATTAAGAAAAAAATTTTTAGATATAAAAAATGCAAAACATTTGTAAATTGACAATAATAATTTTAAGTTATAAATTTTAATGGGATAGGTAATATTTTTTTATAAAATTAATTATTACTTCAATTAGATTATTTAATAATGAGCGACAAAAACATCTTTTTTATTTCTTGATGTTATTTAATTTTGCTATTAATTTTGTATAAATGTTATTTAGTTTTTAAATTTGATTTTTTAATACTTTTGTCTTAAATTTATTTTTTTATTCACTTATTAATAAAAAATTATATTTATTAAAATTATATTTTTTGTATATTTTAAAAATTTGTAATTATTTATAATTTATATAATTTATTTTCTTTATTTATATGAATATAAATTTTAATTTAATTAATTATATATCTAATAGCTATTTTAATTACATGCAATGAATGTGCATTAAAAACTAGTATAAGAAAAGTACATGCAAAATAAAATTTTTTTTATGAATTTCCATTATTACAGGCGACCATTACCAACAAATGATGACCATAATAAATGTTGATAGTAAAAAATGATCAGTAATAATAACTATATATATTTATATAATTTATTTTTTATTTAGATGAGTTCATTAGAGTCTAAAATGACTTAATTTTCTTTTTAACTAGAAAAAGATTTTTTATTAACTAAATTTTTTAAATTCACTAAATAAAAAAATATAAAAATATTTTTCACAAAATAAAGAGTGCTAAAATTTCTTTTTTTTTTTTGAACAAAATTAAAATTCCTTTATGGTGTGATTGGGAGGGAGGAAAATAAGAGAGGAAGGAAAATAAGGAGGTAAAATAAAGGAAAAATGTCAAAATCCCTTGATTGGGAAGAGAGAGAAAATAGGAGGGGAGAGAAAATATTTGAAATTTTCTCCTCTCTCATTTTCTCTCCAAAATGGAGAGAAAAAAAATGGAAGAATGAGAGAATTTTGCTGAAATGACCATCTTGCCCCTGAACATTGTAAGAAATTACAGAATATGAGAAAACACCGGATCGAATCGAAAATCCGACCGAATCAAGCTGGTTCGGTTCGGTTCGGTTTGATCCTTGAATAAAATTGGTTTTTTCAGTTATAATTTTCAAAAAATTCGGTTTTCAGTTTTTGATTCGATTTTTAGATATAAAACCGAAAAAATTGAATTAACCGAAGTAATTAATAAATCAAACCCATTTGAATCGAACCAAATTTCAAATGCATGTAATTTAATTGAAACAAACCGGACCGAACCAAACTTTTTATAAGATTGATTCGTTCGGTTTATAGACACATAAATTTTGGTTTAATTCGGTTGTTTAAAAAAATTTTATTCGGTTCGATTTTAAGAATAAAAAAATTAGTTTATTAAAATTTGGCAAAAAACCGAATATATTTTTAACATTTTCAAATATAAAAAATAATTT